>MU155383.1:0-49081 GCA_015484465.1 Pholiota conissans
GTATATACACTTTGTCACATATATATACAATTTTCATTTTTCGGCACTTGGCCCAGCATAGGCCACAGGGCTAACCGTTGGAAGTTGTAAATCTTTTTCAAAGTTTCCTTCTCGTCAGCAGCGCGGTCCCAATTGTCGTGACGGTCCTCTCTCTACATAATATTAATTATTGTTGTCTTCATCATATGCACTTGCAAGACGTACCAAAAAATTAAGAAAGAAATAATTGATATCCGAATTGCACAGGGAGCTGTCATCGCAATGAAATGTCCAGATATCCATAATTGAGAAATCCATAAGGACAGCCTCAACTTTATCAGTTAAGGGTAATTTGGGCCACAAGTCATTAAACATATTCCTCAAACATGTCATAACGGGATCTGGATTGTCGTTTCGATTTGGAGGATTGCGGAATCGCATACACCATAATGATAGAGTCCTCTCCTTGATGGTGGTCAAGTTGATCTGAAAAGCAGGCGATGATCGTGACGGATCTGTGAGAAAGTCGCCAAATGATGCGTGTAGTAGTGAAATAGAATAATGGTACTCGTAATCAGGATCCACGCGTACAATGGAAGCTAGAGGCGCCAGAATAATACCAATATCACCACGCTCCAGATCCAGGAGCACTTCGATGGTAAATTGGTCGGTAATGCCAATAATGCACAGACCCAGGATGAAAAGAACAATGTCGAGATCTTCGGAGCATAGTTCCAACATACAGGTATATAGCGCATCGAGTTCGGCAAAAGGGAGGCCGCGACGTGCTGGGCGAAGACCCATAACAACGTCCAGTAGGCGAGAAGGACGATCATTGGGAGCAGAAACATATTTTACCACTAACGATGCATATATGAATTGGCCGGACGATTTCTCAACAAGTTTGTCGATATCGGATGGACGAGGCCACATTTCGGGAATGAGATTATGGTAAGGATGAGTGGTCTTGATTTCATGGAATGAGTCCGTCAAGTATAGGCGAATGTCGTCATTTGGTCTGAACATATAATCCAGAACCACCGACCGCCATAGACCAGAAAGTGGGGTGGAGCAAAAGGTGTGATTGATGTTTTGTTCTGGGCGACTTGTGATGAGGAATATCAAGGGGAAGTTCTGGGAATGCAAGGCATCGGCGATGATCTTGAGTATCATGCCCAGCATCCTTGGATCACTGCATTGGTCCAAACCGTCAATAACAATAAGCCGTGGAGAACTGAGTCTCAAATTTCCAGACGAAACGAGCGCCTGTAGAGGCGCGACAATGAGAAGCTGGAATTGGGTGGCGAGGGATTTATCCAGAAGGAAGGGATCGCGATCGATGGCACCTTCGACGTACGGCTTGAGCTCTGGAATTCCGATCGCGATTTGGCAGGCAATTGTCGGAATGAGGGGTTTGATATGATTCCTCGTTGGATCGGAGCGACCGAAGAAAAAGCTGGCAAGAAGGTTGTTCTTCTCTGCGCAGCGTTCCGCAATCGTCTGGAGTATAGCGGATTTCCCAGCACCGGCGGGGCCATAGAGCCACATAATGAGCGCCTCCGAGTCGTTGTGCACAAAGATCCATCCTATGAGGTACTCAAGGATGGTAACACGGGTGTTCGGATGACATTTCGGTGGGTCAAATCTGGCGCTGGAGTCGTATAGAGCACTTGGAGCAGAGGCGTCCTTGAGTTTATCAAACGCTAATCGATTGCAAGATCAACCATCAGATATCAAATTCCAACAAATCACTCAGCGTACCTGACTGCGCGTTGTTGATGTGCGTGAACTCTCCCCCCATGATAGCAAAGTCTCTGCTGTTCGAAAACATGTCGGAAGGCAGGTCGAGGTTGGTTCGAAAGTTGGCTGTGGTTCTGATTCGGTGCGCAGATGGTATATGTATCTCAATGGCACGTTTTCCACACACTGCTAGCTTACACACAGCACGAAGGCTGTCCGTATATTTATTATTAAGTGCACACCTGACGTGCAGAATGTGATATCCCTTTATTGGGTCTGTCTAGACGCACACCTTTTGTCTGAGTAGATGATGTGACGAAAGGTTATATACACCTCCTCAGATCGGTGCGGAGATGCGCCGCACATCACATATGAAGGACTAATTTAAGAAGCACGTTCCACTGTTTCGTTCATTCATTTATTGGGAAATCCAAAGGGGACCAGCTACAACACTATTGGAAAAAGTAATTGGAAAAGGTACGCCTTGATAAGAAAGAGATATGAATTAAGAACAGGAAGAAGGCAACGACTAAAGTGCCGTGTCTTTAATTAACGCAAAGCTCGTCCTCTAGATACTTAGATATAGCAGAGAAGGAACGGCGATTAGAATGCAGAACATTGAAATGGGGACGGTTATACTCACTTATGGATGCATGTCAACGGATGATGCTAATTCGCAGCCTAAATCATGAGCGAAGATGACAGGCGCATGTTGGCTGGATCAAAAGGCTCACGTGCACGTGTCCCACTGGGACGCGTGTTTTGAATTTGATGGGCTTGCTCTGAGCTCTCCTTTTCTCTGGCCTTACTATAGCTCGCCTTCTACGTCGACGACTGTCGTTCTCTGCTTCATGACCCTCTTCTGACGACAGTCCGCTCCTGTCCCCGCGCCTGCGTGCGTGCGTACTCATTTCGCTGTAGAGTACGTTCCTCTCCTGCGCACCCTATTCATCCCCGTCCATTCAAACCACCTGTCCACCCACCCCGTTTCAGAACACCAACTAACGCCCCATCTCCCCCAAACAGGACGCCATTCTTACTCCCAATCGCAATCTCGTCGTTCACCATTATCTCGAAACTCCACCTCGACCACTCCACACCAGTCGTGAACGTCCGCAAGCTACGACGATGTACGAGTACTGTGCAATTATGTCGACATCGAAATGCGTGTGGGAGGCGACTTATGAGGCTAGTGGAATCCAATCCCGTAGATCTGGATACGGCCATAGGGAGAACAGATGCTGATAAGTATGGGATGGATGATGATACGAAGACGGTTGGGTTGGGTCCCGGTAATAATTTCATTCTATTACCTATCGTATTTATGCATGATTTTACTGGCCTGTTTCGTCGACGGGCCGAAGGACGTGACGAGGACGGGCGGGAGGAGTGCGGGACCAACTTTACTTCCACGCCAGATCTGGAAGGGGGCGTACGCCGCGCGCATCTGCGTCCCAGATTAAAGCGTCGTTGGAGGGTGTACCTGTAGATCTTCCAACTTTATGTATAATTGACTTAAGGTACCTTGCGTCCTCGATTATGTTTCTTCTCAGTGCCTAGCCTGTATTCTATTCATCATTTCGCTATCGCCGTTCCGTTGTCTCGGCCCCTAGTGGGGGAACTGCAGGCGTTGGTGGCAGGTGAATGGAACTGGGCCTCGAATGGATACCCATGAGGCATGTCGTATGCGGCCCTTCTACCGGTCCTTCAATTGTGCGGACTTGAGAGGAAGCCTGTGTGCAATTTGTTTTGACGGCCCGTTCTCGATGATGTGGTAAGTTGTTATAATCCAGTATGGTATGTACGATACGATAGGATACTGAATGCATGCACACGTGTGGGAAGAGAGAAATTTTTGAATAGGATTATTGTATGAATTGTAGGATTTCTTACGGTTTATAGATTCAGGGTTTCCTTATCCACGGTCTCTTGAATGGATCTTGCATTGAAACCCTGGGAATGGCATCCCCTTCGTAAAGGCGTTCAATCTTCACCCATTATCGATTGATCAATCACCCGACCCAGGCGCTTATTTTGGACGTGCGTATCGTATCCTGGACGACCTTCAACGTTAGATGACGAATTTTAGACACTACACCAGAGCATGAGGCTTATGTGGCCACTCTCTGAATTATTACTCTTGGTTGGATAGAATGAACTCTAGGTATCTCATAATCTCACTTGTACTCTCTGAGAACGAGTAAGAACGAAAATGGAGAACTAGATCGAATAGTTATTACCCGCAAGACGATAAGCTTAGCTCATGAAAAGGTATGCCAGCTAGCACTGAACAGTTCTAAACTCAGTGACGAGGTCTTGTTAAAGGTCAAGGCGCCGGAAAGAGCTGTGTCTAATCGCCTCGAGGTGGTAACGGAAAGATGCGTCACCAGTGGCATCGCAGCCGCGCAAAGCGCACTTCTCCCCACCATTTCTCCTTGACGCGTTGACCATCGGGCGATAGCACATCCAGCGAAGAAACATTGTTGCAGATCAGAAGCTCACAACCCACACGACCGAGTAACCAGCTGTCCTCCACTAGCGCTTCTCGAACACCTTCCGGCGCCAATAAACCACCTTCAACAAGCTGCGGTGAAGCGGGCGTGTGTTCGATGTTCACATCTTCGTCGTTCTCCGTAACTCAAGGCCTCAAAAGCTGTGTTCATACGCGAGGGGTCCAAACGTTCATATATCCATATAGTGCGTCTTTGTGGGCGCTCAAGAGGCATTATGATAAATTGACACCAACACAACACTATAAATAAGACCCCGTCTTTTGTTCTCCCTTCCTCCAAGCACAAGGACATCCTCTATCCTCGCTACCTTATTCTCTCCCAACCGACAATTGTCCTCGTCTTTCACTACTATGTCATATTACACACCATCCACCGCGGTCGGCATCTTCGCAGGTGCCACTCCGCAATGGAGGGGTCTACCTCATTCGATGCCTCCATCATCGTTTCGCAATGGGTTTTTTGCGAATGTCGACTGTTCCACTCTTCACCTGACGCAGCCGTCGATGTACGACATTTGCTCGACGACGCTGGCAGATAACACCCTCGGAGAGATCACTGGTGAGTAGGTCTTGTGAACGAAAAATGATTAGATGCTAAAGGATATCAGACACGAACGGTGCACTGATGAACCTTTCAGAGTCGGATACAAACGAAATTTGCAATCGATGGAGTGAGTTCTTTAGATATGAGTTGAATATGAATGTATAGAAACTCACAACGCGATCTTTTCACAGTCGACGAACTGTTCTCGAATGCATCGTCTTCCTCTCAATCAATTTCGTCACACCCTTCGACACCCTCATCACCGTCTACGGCTTGGCCCATCACTGAGGTTGCAGAACGAACTTTTGAGACGAATCCTATCGATTTGGGAAAGCTCAGTGAGTATATAGTGAAAAACAAAGAGCTCGATAAGTACTCACTTTCATTGTAGACGAGGCAGTCGGTATCATGGCCCAGATCCAACCTGGCCTCACTTCATACACGTCTCCGGTTCCCGAATACAATACCAACGTCGCACCCGCCTTTCCAATATCGCCGTCTCGCGCTCAGTACCCGATCGGAGACGCGTCACCGTACGCGGCGTCGAGTCCATGTTCCGACATATCATTTGAAGCACAGCTCGCGGTGGCGCGCACGTTGGGCCCCTCTCCCAGCTATGTCCCTCCACCTTCGCCAACGACGACGACGACGACTACCTACGGAGGAGCCGACACCATCCCCGCGATGTACCAGGAGGCGCCACTTTATGGTTCGGAAACAGGATATATCGCACCAGGCCTGCTCTCCCAGAATGGCGCTGTAGCACCGCACATTTTTGATCTCACTGTGCCTACATATCTAGGTGAGTTCGTGAATGCAAATACGGAGAGAGAAAATAACTGACTTTATCATTCTACGCATCGTGGCCCCAGTTTCCGCGTCGTCGTCATCCACATCCTCCGTCTCATCGTACTTGGAAGGTCATAGCCCATACGTATGCGATGCGCCATTGGCCAACATAAGCGCCACGGGACCAAAGCCCAAAATTGCCCCGCAGTTGCTTTTATTGACGTCAATTGGTTCGCAGCTGCGTCAGCAGACCGAGAAGCGCAACATTCGGGCAACACCCTACGACATGACGTCCTATCGGAGAGCAAGAGGTAAGCAGTTCAACGGTGTTGAAAAAACGAAGAGACTAATTCCTCGTTATAGATCGAATGTATACGATCAACCCACACGAATTCGACAACCCTGAAGAGAGGGTTGCAACTTTAAACAGTAGATTTGGCCGACAGGAGGACATCGGCTGGATCGCTCGCTCCAGCATAGAAGCTGTAGAGCAGCGGCCCCCATACCGTATTACGCAACAAATGCGCAATAAGAACGGCCAAAGGTATGTTTAAGAACAACACCTCTCTCGGATGCGCGAGCTCATAGGGTATGGCATGGACAGAAGAGCAGTAGTAGCTCACCATGATATCGAAACCTTGGTAAATAACCGATTCAAACGCCAGCCCCGCTCCGTCCCTCTCCAAGTATCTGCGTCTGCATCATCGTCATCGTCGTCATTGCCGTCGACATCGACATTGTCTTCTTCGAACTCTTCAATCAGTAGCAAGGAGAGGTTCCGCCCCTACGACCCCGCGACAAAGAAGTTCGAAAATGTTAACGCAGGTTCAGCGCCATCGAAGTCACGTAAAGGAAACAACGCGAAGTCGGTGGCGAAAAGATCGGCGAAGAAGTCGAGCGAGCGCGATACGGTCTCCATATAGACGTGAGTAGATCCATTGGTGGAGCTCCAGCAGATGAAGACCTGGAAGAACGCGTAGACGAGCTCAAATGAACCGAGAATAAAACGTGTATCAAAGCGCGTTCAGGAGAGAACAACGCTGGACGAGTTGTGGGTGAGACAGTGGAGGTGGTTGTGGTGAAAGAGGGGAGCGACACAAATACTCAAAATTTGCACCGCCATCGGATATTCTCACACGATTCTGATCAATATTTCTATTTTTATTCATATCTTTACTTGTATTTTAGCGCGTATGTACGACTATTACTGTTGTACCTGTTCCTATATCAACCTTGTATTTTTACTTTGTATTCCTACCTCTCGCATGCCCAATCAATGTTTGTATCAGCCTCTTCACTCGGATTTCGAAATAATGTGTATTCGATTTACCAGATCAGAACCGACGATATGGTGCGACGAAAGTATAAGGGCCGCTTGTAGTGGATACGAAGGTAAACAATCGCGACGCAAGATTCAAAGAAGTCACCTAAACATTCTTTTCAATATAAGTAAGTATAAAGTTCTAAGAATGATACATCGTGTTTCTATGTACGAAGAGAGTATCACATGTAACATATGACGCGACAATAAATTGAAAAACACTGAACATAAAAACGAGGTGTGAGTCCACGGGCTCCCGTGCAAGTACCCACAGCCTGTTATAGTAAGGGAATGTCGGGAGCGGGTTATTGGGGGAAAGCTGGTCAACATGACGTGAATACAATTAAAGATACGTCATCGGGTGGTGCGTTAGATAACGCACAAAAGATCGAAGGACGTGCGCGTACGTATTAAATACATGTTCGTTATTACAAAGGAGAGTTGAGCACAACATTTTGCGTTCATCTTTCATCCGAACTCTGGAAGGCGACAGGACGGCAGCTTACGGCAAAGGATCAGGATTTTATGTAAATAACTCAGACTCCGTCTGTTGACTCATCTTTGACTCGATGTCTCTTTCAATGTGTTTCTAACCCTGCTCACGCTCAAGGCTGCTCTGCTCGATCAAATTGGTTCAAAGATACATTTCGCATATTTACAGAGGAAACGACCGGGGACGCTAGCTCTTTTCATTGTAACTGAGCGTATACTCACATTGTGTGGACCAACGGGACGGGACAGGTGGAAAAGGATGGAGGAATTGAAGGAGAACACTCTCACCTAGTTGCGTTGCTACTGAATGCATACCTTGGTTTTACTAAAATTATGTTTTTGCATGATTCTATACAGAGATATACTCCTGCAGGTCACTGCTTTCGTTGTGCCTGCGGCTCTGAGTTTCTCTCTCCCCCTTGCTCGAAACGTTCTGGCTCTCAGTCTTACGCCTAGCGCTTCATCTTCTGCACACCTGCGCGTGCCGTGATAAATTTCAGGGACGGTAACCTTACCGTCTGCTTGTGCAATGAGTATACTAGGATAAGTGGTCCGAAACTTCACTAACGTCTATAGATATTCGCTTTTCATCGTCCCATGATTTGTCCGAGCGCCGAATATGATGGTTCGTAGTCTAATTGATGCGATGTCCAGGAAAGAGAACACCTTTGGGACGATAAGGAAAACGTGTAGATGCGCTGAGACGGACGAATTAATCTTTTCTTGGTATCGTCTGAAGTTGGGGAACAAGTCACTGCAAGTCGAGCCCTCCGTAATTATGATGGTGGTACACTAGGGTACATTGTGGAATAGGAGTTTCATCATTCAAAAGAGGATCTTTCCTTGTCAACACCTTGCCGAGTCTCTTACATCTCAACATCTCTTTGTCATATTAGAGTACAAGGCGATGCGCTGTGTGGAGTATCTTCTCACGCGGTCTGCCCAACGCTGAAAGTGTCAGATCTTTTCTCTGCTCCTTACCACTTCGTCGCGCTGCTAACAGCATATCGACTCCGCCCTCCTAGAGCGATGGCAGCCAAGGTATGTACACCTGACATTGCGTTCCGATGCTTATACCAACCTCTGATCCGGACTGCGCAGGCCCAATTTGTGAGGGAGTACAAGCTGTTAGCAGTCGGAGAGCCCAGTAAGCGTCGTGCTCCACTCTACAAACACGACAAAGCAGTTATATATTAGGCATCGGGAAATCATCTTTGATAGTCCAGTTTACCAGGAACTATTTTCCGGTCACGTATGACCCTACCATTGAAGGTGCGTATTTCTGGATCTCCCAAAATTTCTACTTTTGACGGGTCTAAGATTCATATCGAAAGGAATGTGTCATCGACAAGGAAATCGCTATCATAGAGGTTCTCGACACCGCGTGCCAGAATGACTATTATAGGTGTGTTTTCGTCTTCTATTTCGCATTGCGATGACTTTCTGATACGACTAGTCCTATGATTAAACATTACCTGGACAATGCTGAAGGTGTTCTTCTTGTTTACTCAATAATATCAAGGAACTCTTTCCTATTGATGGATACGTATCACGAGCAAATCGTAGAAAGGAAGGGCCAGAGCTTCCCTATGATCATTGTAGGTACCAAATGCGACTTGGAGCAGAAGCGTCAAGTCAGCGTGAGCGGTGAGGAAGATCAGTCTAATTGTGTACGTTTTTGGTATTGATTACTCGCAATATACAGAAGCGCGAGACGTGGCGGCGCGATTTGGTTGTAATTTTATTGAAACATCAGCGAAAAACGGTATCAATGTCGATGAGCCATTCTTCGCCGTAGCGCGCGAAATCATGAGACAAAACAAGGTTCAAGCACAGTACTATTTCGCGTTAGGATAGCTTTTCCTCACACCCAAAATAAACTATAGCAGAGTGACCCAATCGCGGTAGCCATTGTAGATGAACGCAAACGATCGAGTAAATTCACCTCAACTTGGGGTGGCTCGACGGCCAGTTGCAAAATGGGATGTATTGTAGTCTAATCCTCGATATATGAATTCTTAAGTTATGCGTCTGGAGTGTAGTTGGCTGGAACAATGGGTTCTGAGGGATATTGGCGTCAAGTATGCAACGAAAAAACGCAACCTATACTGTACCTCTTTCGGCGGAGTCACCGGTGCAGGTCAACTACGGCTGGCGAGTCCATCCTGGCGTTCCAGATAATCGAGACTGCAAATAATATTATCAATCAGTACGGTGAGTGTCTATATTATATTTTAATACAGACAAACACTCACTTTAAATGTAATCTCTTCCCAGAGGAAAAAATCTGGTTGTCATCGCCGTCTTCCAAGGTGTAGTCAGCGCAATTCACAGCCTGGACCTTCGACCCCTCTGCATGATCAACCGAAACTGGCATCCGTCCCGTCCTCCCAGAATATCCACACCAGGTCGAATATCCGATTGACAGCCAATCCGATACAGAGTCAAGCCCTGACTCTCATATGTTGCTGGAAGAGTACCTCGCAGTGGCAAGCAAATTGCGGGATCAGAATTTACTGACAAATGGTGTCCGTATTCCTTGCGCAAACACACAGCCAAAAGTATTTTATGAACATGCCTCTCGGATGTGTGAGCTCAAGGAGTACAAATTGACCAAAAAGAAAGAACGGCGCACCTTGTGACCCCCTACTTCCTCCTCCCCGTCTTCCCAATGGATATCTGCGCTCACGGGTCGGAAGCCTCTCCATCATTCTCTCCAGCTCAGCGGGATCATCCTCGCTGTCACATTCACAGCACCAAATGAGCAGAATAGCCATGAAATCCTGTTCATTCGATCTGGTCACACTCCATTTTATCAAGTCATTTCCTCGGCCCAAGTTACAGTCGCCACACAATACCATGAATGCGAAGGGGGAGGGCGGTCAAAGAGACAGGCGAACGTCGATCACCACAAAAACGAGAATAAATGCATCACCTGAGATCCCAAGATGAGAGGACATGAGGTGGCGTTGACGAGAGGGTTAGGAGAACGACGGTGGACGGTTGATCGTGAAGTGACAACATTCTGGGTGCATCATTCATCGGAGTTCCAAAAGACGACTAAACGGCAGCTGAGCCGCCGCTCACAGCAAAGGACCGGAGTTTCAAATATCTCAAGACTCCGTCCGTTGACTCGTCTTTGACTACTTACGACGTTACTTGGATGCATTTCTAACCCTGCTCAAAGAGTCAACCTCAAGGCTGCTCTGCTCGATCTTGGTTCAAAGATACGCTCCGCCTTTTTGCAGAGAAAAAGGAAAGATCGCTGGTTCTTTACCTTGCAATTAAGCATATACTCACATTGTGTGGACCAACGGGACGGGACGGGTGGAAAAGGATTGAGGAACTGAGTCTCACTTGGTGCGTTATTACAAAAAATTATACCTTGGCTTTAATCTCATTCTGTTTTTACATGATTCTATTCAGAGTACTGCTTTCGTTGTAGCTGCTGCTGACTTTCTCTCTCTTCCTTGCTAGAAACATTCTGGCTTTGTTTTACACGCTAACACTTCATCTGCTAAACACTTGCGCGTGTCGTGACGAACTCTAGCAACGGTAATCTTACCGTCTGCTCATGCAACGAGATCTACACCTGAAGAGTTCTTGGCGACTTTCAGCAGTGTTTTGATCCACCACTGAGCGATACACGAAAGGACACGGGAAGCTCCCTATGTTTGGTGTCCACAAAAAGTCCCAAATCCGCCCTCAAATCCGCAACCATTCTGGCCTCAAATCCGCAATGGATTCAAGGGCTTTTCAGTCCCATTGGCAGTAGATAATTCGTCGAGCATCGATTTTCGCAGATGGTGCGAAACTTTTTTGGGATGAAATTGGTACACATCAACCTCGAAATGGGTCTGAAATCCGCAATGGATAGACAGATCAAGTCATTTTGGGGCCCGAAATCCGCAACAAAATGGACACAGATTAGACGATTTCGAGCCCTCAAATCCGCAAAATCGCGTGCACCAAACATCAGTAACTTCCCGTCGGGTCCTTACACGAACCGACCTATACTAGGATCAGTGGTGAAGTTCCCGAAAACTTCGTCCATAGAATTACTACGGTAAGTCTGAACTTCTATCGATTTTTGCTTTTCCTCATCCCGTGATTTGTCCAAGCGCTGGATGACGGTACGCGATTTAATTGATGTGATTATTCTACGTCCAGGAAAGAGAACGCCTGCGCGATGATATAGAAGATATCTAGACGCGCCGATGCGCTAGTGTATGTTGAACAAGGGTTTCATTGTTCAAAAGTGGCTCCATTCATTCCTTCCTCGCCGAGTCGCTTACATCTCAACATCTCTTCGTCATAGTATACAAGGCGATGCGCTGTGTGGAGTATCTTCTCGCGCGGTCTGCCCAACGCTGAAAGTGTCAGATCTCTTCTCTGCTCCTTACCACTTCGTCGCGCTGCTAACAGATCGACTCCGCCCTCCTAGAGCGATGGCGGCCAAGGTATGTACACCTGACATTGCATTACAATCCTTACGCCAATCTCTGACCCGGACTGCGCAGGCCCACTTTGTCAAGGAATACAAGCTGGTAGCAGTTGGAATGCTCGGTAAGCGTCCTGCTCCACTTTACAGATACTGCGGCACAGATATATATTAGATGCCGGGAAAACATCTTTGCTTGTCCGGTTTACCAGGAACTATTATTCGGTTGAGTATGACCCTACCATTGAAGGTGCATATTGCTGGATCTCCCCAAATTTCTACTCTTGACGAGCCCAAGATACATATCGAAAACAATGTGTCATCGACAAGGAAGCTGCTATCGTAGAGGTTCCAGATCCTGGGTGCCAGGATGACTACTATAGATGTGTTTTATTTTGTTCTTCCAACTTCTATTTCGCATTATGATACCCTTCTGATACGACTAGTACTGTGATTAAACATTACCTGGGCAACGCTGAAGGTGTTCTTCTTGTTTACTCAATAATATCAAGGAACTCTTTCCTATTGATGGATACGTATCACGAGCAAATCGTAGAAAGGAAGGGCCAGAGCTTCCCTATGATCATTGTAGGTACCAAATGCGACTTGGAGCAGAAGCGTCAAGTCAGCGTGAGCGGTGAGGAAGACCAGTCAAATTGTGTGCATTTTCGGTATTGATTACTCGCAATACACAGAAGCACAAGATGTGGCGACGCGATTTGGTTGTACTGTTATTGAAACATCAGCGAAAAACGGTATCAATGTCGATGAGCCGTTCTTTGCGTTAGTACGCGAAATCATGAGACAAAACAAGGTTCGACGACGGTACTATCTTGCGTTAGGATAGCTTTTCCTCACACTCAAAATAAAATATAGCAGAGTGATCCAGTTCCGGAGGACATTGTTGATGACCGCAAACGATCGAGTAAATTGACTTCAACTTGGGGTGACTCGACGGCCGGTTGCAAAATGGGATGTATTGTAGTCTAATCCTCGATGTACGAAGTCTTACCTACCATGCGTCTGAAGTGCAGTTGGCTGAAACACTGGGGTCTGAGGGATATTGGTGTCAAATATGCAACAAAAACGATTCAAGAATGCGGATTGGGCACGACTATCGGAAGGTCTCTCTATGTTCTAGGTAATCATTTCTTCCTTAAAGGCAAAGGAATATTCTTCGAGCAATCTATCCAACATCTGATGCCAAGGGATCTGAGCGTCTGTACTTTCTCGACGAGCTCGGCTGTATCATATGCATTATTCCCATATTGCGGAACAATCATATATAGAAATTGTATGGCAACTGGCCGGGAAGTTGCAGAGGATGTCTCGACAGATGTGGATGGCCCTGGCAATCCGAGTGGGGAGTTCAATATGTGTGTAAGTCTGTGTTGTACCATGGACAGAACATGGATTCCGTTGACCGTTCCGATCTCGAGTGCATAGAGGAAAGGAAGAAGCGCGCATTTTGCAATTTTGTCTAGAGTTTGAGTGTAGACAGTAATTCCTAATGGGAGTCGAAGCTTCTCAATATTCTGGAATAACACCAAGAAATTTTCGAGCATGTAATGGGTACCCAACGCATATCGGTATCTGAGTGCATGATGTTTTGGTCCAGGAAAGAAGTCGGAAAAATGCAGGACTTTCAAGGAATTTGATGAGGCCCGAAGAAGCTGAGTATAGATGGGCAAATCCCACACTTGGAACTGATCGTACAGCTCGATCCATGCGTGTTCGAGTGCTGGGAAGGACAAAGTCGAAAATAGACGCCCGTCGCGACTGGGATAGTATAGTCGTAGCCGGATGGTTTTGAGATTATGAAGCGTAATTTTGGACTTGGAAAGCGCTCGTCGAGGTTCATCCTGCGTCTGGAAGCGAATGTATACGAATAAGTCTTCTATAAGCGGAGCGCTTCGTAAGATTTTGACACTGAGCCTGGGAACAATGGCGGTTGCACCAAGGTCGAGGGTCCTGAGTTGCGAAAAGGGTAGTTGGAGGTGAAGCGGGTGAAGATTGTTGAGAATGCGGACAGTGACGTTGCAAAGTCGTGGTGCATGCCGTAACACGGTGAACTGCTGGCGAACGTCGTGAGGGAACACAGAGAAAGGATTGTTGAGAGTATTAATGAGGCAGATATCGAGTGTCTCTAATGCACCGAATTGTCCTTCGTGAATGGTTAGGAACCTGTAAACCTCGGCGTTACCGTATATAGGACAGGACAATGTTTTTATGCGACTGATGTGAGGAATTATGATAGTGTCGACTATGCTGAACGCCCATCCATTCAGAGCCATGTCGAATCTAATAGTCAGAAGGCTCTTTGCGCTGTGCTTGATGCATGCGTTGAAGTGGGCCAGGAGGGGACGGGGTCCCAGAATGGATGATGGGGAAAAAGGTCGCGAGAAGTAAATGTTGGCCCAAAGTGCTGGGGTAGATTGGACCACGTCTCTCCAATCCTTGCAGACGAGGGTGAGATTGCGTCTTGGATCAGCCTGACTGAGAGGAAGGTGAACGGGAATCGTGGCGCAAACACCTTCCAATATTCGCCCTAGCAACGTGGCTGGAAAGCCAGAGAGTTGCGCCTGATGAGCATGGGCCATTAAAGCTGGTATTGTAGGTGGTGAAATTGTCGAAGATAGACAATAGTTGGGCAAATTGGATGCTGTTCTGTGAATACGAATGGAGTTTAAGGGAGCAATGGTAACCAGTGCGTAGGGTCGTTAAACTTCGGAGCGTCAAATTTGAACGATGTCCCTGTAAAATTTGTAAACGGACGAACCTTAAAACACGTCTCTAGGCGGCATCTCCAAAATATGGAAAAACACTGGCACATTCTTTTGGATGGAATGTTGTACCAATAATACTCGTGTGGATATAGTTCAGGTAAGGATTACAATGGATTAGAAAATCAGACAGGAAAAAGCTCTCGGGGTCTGGTTTCTGGAGTTGGTGCCCCAAGTTGGAAATCCTCATGACTAAATAAAATCGATAAGAACTTTCTTGAACTCTTTGAATGTGTCTTGATAAAAAGTTCCTAGACTATTCTGCTCTGTCCTAAATCCTCGCATTATTCGCTTCAAGTAGAGGCTTGTCTTCACGCGCGTTAGTTTCGCCCGATCAATAGAAACTTTTGCTTCATCATATAACGAGCATGCGTATATGTATACTTAGATTTTATGTGAAGCGAGGCAAATGCCGCTTACACTCATTGTGTACAAAGTTTGCGACGGGCGTCGATGATTCTCCCGACTGATGGAAAAATCGTCCTCATTTCAGCAGTGAAATTCACACGGAGACTTCCTGCGGCAGTTGGCGATTAGATAATGTCCGAACTCTTGCCAGCACCATCCTTCCGCTACTTACAGGGGCACGATTTGATAGACACGAGAGCAAATTTACCGAGTATCTGGGGTTATCCGGAGCTTTCCTGTCATTCACGTCGACTTCCACGAACGTCAAATGCGGTTCTATATTCTGAATCTGAGGAAGTAGGAGGGCAACATTGATACTCTGGGCATTCGAACGGCATCATTATAATTCGCCTAGGAGACTAGGCTCAACTAGGTATGTGAATAGTGGACTAATGTCATATATCAGGCACCGCATATCTTCTTAAAGCGCAGGTTGAATCCTCGAACCATAACTCCCGCCACCATGAAATTCTCCCTGCCAACTTTCAATTCACCCTTATCCTCATCATATGCTAGCGGCGAAGAGCGTCGAAGACACGAAGCGATCGCTGAACTTTCCATGACGCAGTCCACGCTTCCACAGGAGCTTATCGAAAGCATCATTGACGAATTGGGCCATGAGGACGATACCGAGGCGTTGAAACAGTGTTCTCTTGTCTCGCGTGCATTCGTATATCAATCCCAGAGGTATCTCTTCCGAGCCATCGACCTCGACCGCCGTCTGCCCCGGAAGAAATACTATCAACGTTTTCACCGTCTTATCGGTACCCGACCCCACATCGGAGAGCACGTCCGCGAGCTTAGGCTCGGAGACAATGGCGAGGACGATTTCGACGGCTCAGACGTTTCCTGGATTTCGAGTACGAAGACTCTTCCACACAGTCTCCAGCTCCTACCGCGCCTCGAATCATTTTCGCTAACCTTCAACTCGGAGCTCACACCCTGGAAATCTCTCCCGGCCGATTTACGAAGTTCCATTGGACGACTATTTCGTTTACCCACTCTGCACACCGTCGCACTCGAGTTCATTACTGCGTTCCCGCCCCAGCTACTGATGTCGCTGGGGCAGATGCGCACGCTCAGCTTGTCATGTGTTGAAGTCGACCCCATGGCGCCATTACCCGCTGACACGGAGTACATGCAGTCCCGCTGGGGGATGGCCCTGGAGAACTTATTCCTACGCGGGACATCGCCAGCTACTATTTCCGTCATTGCGAGCGCACTCGGCTCTGCTACCTCGCCCACGTTACGCCGCCTCACAGTAACGCCAACTTTTGAGAGCGGGTTTTCTGACGCAATAGGGGAGCTCATCAAGCAAAGCGGCGAGAACTTGAAGACGTTCGAATGGTTACCATCTATTCACTTTGGTAAGCCTTCTTTGCCATCTGCCTCCTATGATTATTCTTATATTCCGCCTTTCATTCGCTATTCTAATTCGCCCCTATCTTACCAAAATAACTTGTCTTTTCGACATTCTCTCTAACACCACCGCTTCAGCTTCCTCCGCAGGGCCCATCTATCTCGCTTCCCTACCCCACCTCCGCAGCCTCCGATTCGCTGTCAGTTTTCGAAGAACCCATGCAAACGGACCTTTCCCAGAGGTCCTTCGCCTACTTGGGCAACTCTCGCACGAACCCAATTCCATCGAATCGATCATCATCGACTGTCATTGTGTGCGGGTGGGTGACAAGATCGCAACGGAATGGCGCCCACTTGACAAGGTACTGTCCAAGCCGGCGTTTGATGCGCTCAAGCAAATCCGTGTGCGCCTCTCGACGAGCACGACTTCGGCTATGGAGCGCCATAAATTTACATTGGCGTTCCAAGATCTTTTGCCTATGCTACAGAGCAAGGGCACGGAGATCTCTGTTATGACGTTGGCGGACATTCCTGCATGGTGTGAGTGAGATGTGGGATGTTAGGATTGTTCTGATTCGATGGACGCTTTAAATGAACGATTAGGACGATTTTAACAGCAGTAATGATCAGTTTGTACCAAGTAGCCGACACATGGCCGAACGTTGACCGAATCCTCTGATGAATGCCGTTCCGGGATCTGTGATATTCAGAGGTCCTTGCTCGATTCTGATTCCGAATCAGAGGCATGTCTTCTCCCCGAATTAATCGATCGTTCTGCCCGTCTTGCTAGATTACTTTCCTGAGTCATCCGTAGATAATTATACAAAATTTTGGTCATTGCATAGGTCATCTACATATCTCAACTGAGATGGTTTATCTCCACGATGCATAGACGGTCGCGATGATCGCTATTCGAGCATAGGTAGTCGATCCAAGCACAGGGCGCCTGAAGATTCAGTCGCTGCACGCATCTATATTCGTACTTCGGATGCACAATACAAGATCGAATGCTACGCGCGATGCTCAGCAATGCCAAGGGAATTTGTGTAGAACAGAGATGTGCGATTATATGAGTTGCTTTGATCACCTCAAGGACTGTAGTTGTTCGATAATGCAATGGTCATGGTGTCCGGTATGAGAATACGTATGCACCCGAGGTAGTAGCTAGAGTAAGGATACACCACAATCAGGCGCGTTGAACAACACGTTTTTTCGTCGAGTACCATCATCAATTCGTGGCATATACACGGTAAAGCCCTCATCCGTACTGCCTCCGATACATCATGTATCTCTTCTGATGACTCGCTCTGGCTCATTCTCATTGTTCAACTTCCAAGTACGATAATATATGGATATCCATGTCACAATCCAAGAGCCTTCTTGATATGGATTTCTTTTTCGACTGTGAGCGGGTCAGTAAAAAGAACCACGTCAACAGCTTCCAGTGTCACGCTGAGAGATCATAGATGGGAGTGAGAGAGTTTGATGTAGGCGAGGTCCATCTGTCTGAGCTGTGTTCGCACTTGACGGGGCGGTGCTGTTTCCCATTATATAGCGGACATTGCCTCCATTCCACCTCTTTCAACCCGCCACTATCACATTCCGCTCGCTCAACGCACCCAGCGTCTAAAGTACTTTGTTTATCTGTAAAAAATGGCAGCGAGAGTGTGTTTTTAGCAGTCTGTTAAATCCCATCAAGTGCCTGATATATCCATAGGCGCAATTCTTGCGGGAGTATAAACTGGTTGTGGTCGGTGGAGGAGGTCCGTGGCGGTCTGCTTACGTCTATGCATAATTAATTGACTCTGAAAATTCTTCAGGTGTCGGCAAGTCTGCTCTGACGATCCAGTTCTTCAATAATCATTTCGTGGCTGGGTATGATCCGACGATAGAGGGTGCGTGTCGCTATCCCACAGGAAAAATACTTCGGTCTGATTATCAACAGACTCGTATCGAAAAAGATGTGTGATTGACGATGAGGTTGCCATTCTTGATGTTCTAGACACCGCAGGTCAAGAGGAGTACCGGTGCGTAATTTATAGCGGTAATAAAATAATTGCGCATAAATTAAATTCTTGACAATTCCCTAGTGCGATGCGTGCGCAGTATATGCTCGGCGCTGAAGGTTTTCTCCTTGTATACTCAATAACGGACCGCGATTCTTTTGATGAACTCGGCACGTTTTATGAGGAAATCTTGCGAGTCAAAGACCAAGACTCGTTCCCCATGATTCTCGTCGCTAACAAGTGTGACTTGGAGTACGAGAGACAAGTCAGCAGAAATGGTGACGTAGAAGTTATCATTTACTCCTCAACCCGTATTGAACAACTTTAGATGGACGAGACCTCGCGAACCGATATGGCTGCGGCTTCCTCGAAGCTTCGGCAAAGGAGCGAATCAACGTCGACGAGGCATATTTCGGTCTCGTCCGTGAAATTAAAAAATATAATAAGGTATACAATAGCAATGCCCTTGTCTTGAAGCAGTTCCCAACATGTTAATCTTAGGAGCAACAGACTGGCCGTCCGTCGCTCGCACCAAATGGACGAGTCATATCTGGTGCATATAATCCCAAAGCACAAGGGGATGATACTCCGGGGTGCTGTGCAGGCTGTGTCGTGCTCTAATCCTTTTTTTCTTCCGGGACAGCTTATCGATATTGATTTTTACGACTTCTTACGAGCACATAAACATAAACTGGAAACATAACGCACGCCTTTACATGTATCTTTATAAATGCAAATCTCAGCCAATTGACACATTTAGACTTCCGGCCTTGCTATAGGGATATAGAATTGCAAGTGTTCTACATCTCAAATCGTCGTATATGAATAAGTAAGTAGTGCTCTTGGAAAGCACAAGAGTCCTATATTCTACTGATGTGTCCTCGTTTGGTGGCGTATTTTACCTAAGTAACTCTAGGGTGATCATACTACAGGTGGTATGGCACCCCAACTTAGCGACCAAAATGTAAAAGAGTCAGCTTCGCTCGAATCCGATTAAAATTCCTCCGTTTGAGGCGTACGAGGTGCAGGTGCCTCTCAAGGTACGGAGGTATGACTTTATATTTCAAAAGATCGAGAGAGTACGTCAAGAGTACTGGCAACGGTGTGATTATGATAAATGTAAGTACAAGAGAGTAGAACGGAGAGCACAAGATAGCGTAGAAACGGCTACAATAATTTCCGGCAAGTCCCGAACTCACGTGTTAGACTTCCATTCGGACTATTCCATTCCCTCGTCTCTTCCGTTTTCTACCCGTCGTCATTATCCTCTTGGGACCTCTTGCTATCTGCAGTGGGCCTAGGCCTAACCACCGAGCCTCCCTCTCTCTGTTTCTATATCTTTCTCTCCTGCTTTTTCTTCTTTCTCTGCAGAGCGTGCAACTCTTTCATCTGTGGAAGCCTTCTACGGCCTCATCTGCAGCCTCGTGGCCCTCTAATGACGTATCCATCAGCCTACACGGAGCGATTGATCTTCTTCTCCCTTTACTGGCTCTCGTGTCTTTGTTATCCACCTTATCCATTACGCATCCGAGGTTAGTTGGTAAGTATACGACTTCATAGATGTATGCGCTTACACTTTTTTGCATAGAAATTTCTCCGCATATGAAGATAAATATTTCGATTTCTCGACGATTCAAGTCAGATGAGGTTTGAAGCGGTGGCCAACGCTGTTGATCCGCACTGTCGACGACGCAAGCGAACATCGTGCTGATATGAGACCGTAAGTTCGTTTAGACCATTCACAACGAGGCGTAACTCACTTATATATGAGATGTGCATGACAGCTGATGTGTTCGTCATCCGAGAGTCGGTGCAAGTGAGGCTATAGTCTTCATCCGAACTTAGCATACCTCGATGAGCATATGCATGCAGAGCTATCGCTCCCGACGCGTTAAGTCTTGACGAAGTCTATAGTTATCAGAATGAATTCATCGACCATGAAGCTGTCTGACCAGTGCTTTTTGTCTCGCCTCTCCTTAGTGTATTTTTTTTTCGTTGATGTCTTGCGTCCAGGCCGACAAATTATCTTACTTGTGCTCTGGGGACCTTGCGAGCTCGTTCCTCCCACGACTTTTTTTGACGTTGTAGATCACATCAACAATGCGGCGTTCGTCGTTCTTCCAGCGTCCTATATTATCTTATGAAGTCTCAGCGTACTCGTTGTATCCACTTATGTCTGACTATTGGCAAGGTTACTTGTCCAGGACGCAGCGCCAACGCTTGAAACAAACAGTGTTGATCAGTACAGGAACTGCCTTTTGGTCTGGTCTATTGAAATACTCTTCAAAATGTGGCTTTTGTCCAGTGATGAAGCGAATAGAACCCGAATATTCATCAACATGTTGCGAAGGAAGCGCCAAAAAAGAGGCGTTTATTTGGGCGCAGTGTGTATCTTGTAAGAAATATCAATCGATTCTTTATCATTCATTCTATTTGTTAGTTTATGCAGATTAGTGCTGGTGATTCTTCGTTTGAATCAAGAGTTCGTATCCATGTGCCAGTATGTCTGACATCGGACATGTGAATGTTACCATTTTGCCCGCCTGCTTAGTGTCTGATCATTGTCCTTCAAGCTGCTGGGACTACTACCATAATACAGTAACACTTGGACAAGCAGTAAAGAAATGAGCATTCAATTTTATGGCTATTCGACGCCTTGCTTTTATATGAGCGGCTATTCGTATGTGGTCTCGTGCATCTAATTATCTAAGTTCTATTAGCGTCTTGGTTTTCTCATGTTCGTATCATAATTCAGTACTGCACACCACCTCCACTTCATTCTGCTATGAATACACCCTGAATACATCCACACATGAGTTACATCCATGCTATTTCAGCTATCTGGGCAGTGTCTATCAGCGACGATGCTACGGGATCAGTACACAGTATTCAATCCTCATAAATATCGAAGTCAAGGTTGTCTGTCGACCATGCTCTTTTTTCAACACTTACCAGGTTGGTAGACAATTCAACTAAAAACCTTACTTGTCACTCATTTTGTGTCCTATTTGACGACATATTTACTTCCTACTTTGCCCAGGATTTTACATCACTTGACTTCATTTTAAGCATCGCCGAAATTTGGGCCCAATGTCATCATTTAACTTCCCTCCAGCCCCGCCTCCTCCCCTGCCTCCAGAACCAGAGTGCGATACCAGCACCGTCGATTGGGCGCTTTTTGCCCTCACAATAATAAGCACCTCCGTGACATGGTGGCTTTTCCCCCTTCCAACGATTTTTACGCGTGGTTTCAAGGCCTACATTCGTGATGTGTCTTGGGAATCCCTCCGACTCCTCAACCCTTCCATGGTCGCTTTCAAAGCGATAGCGCAGGATCGCTCTCATTGGCAAATGTCCTACTATTCTGGAGTCGCCAAACCCACGACACGGCTGCAAAATATAAAGGCGTCGGGAAAGGATCTATTTATTATTGCATCGACAGTACTATCGCTGTATCGGCTATGCAGTGGTGGGGAGACCGGTAATAACCTTACATTTAATTCCTCCTCGTGGACCTACCCTAGCCTACCAGTCGCCATTCTCGGACTCATCATTTCAATCTTTTCCAGAACGCGAGTCAGAATGTGGGTCATTTACATATCGACTCTCGGCATAATCGCAATCATAGCCGCAGCTACGTCCGTCGTTATTGCGTTCACGGTTGGAGATGGCTTATTCTGGTTTTCGCTCTTTCTCATCATCTACATGACCATTCCCTTGTGGGCCCTATCGCAAAGGACGGTCATTTCCACCGTAATGCTTTCGTCCGGTGCGAGACTAATAGGGCCAGTTGTCGGCGCCACGTCCTCCGACGCTTATTTTCCCTTTTGCGCTCTGAAAGGTTGGGGCTTCGCAGGTCCAATTCTGGGTATTGGGATCATTAATTGTGTATTCGCATTATACGCGGCCAAGTTGCAACCACGCGTCGAGTCAGTAGTAAATCAATCAGACGAGGAAGCCATTGGGGAAGAAGTGAAGTCGGAGCCGACGCCAACGGTGAATTCGGCAGACGAGGAGGTCTCTAGTAGAGAAATGAGGTCCGATTAATTTATATCAATGAAGTGGGTTGTGTTTGGTATTACATCTGTATCCAGGATACTTCTAGTCCATAGAAATTTATACGATGGATAGCTAGCTTGGGTTCTTAGTCTCACTTCACATTTACCTAACCCGTATTATCAGGCCTTGTAGTTTTTGTACTTCCTCCACACGTGCTCTATTTATCTGGCAACAAATGAATCAAAATTAACTGAAGAAGCAAATGCAAACATTTATTGGGTATGCGACAGAAAGGTATACAAAGTCAAAATACAACTTCGATATAGGAACGGGTACAACAGTCCAAAGATAGTGCAAACGCGCTAAAATACAAGGTAATAAAATTATGAATAAAAATAGAAATGTTGATCGAAAGCCTGGGAAAGCGTCCGACGGCAGTGCAAATTTTGCATATTTCCGTCACTTTCCTCAGAACATCTCCCCCATCATTCGTCCACCGTTGTTCTCCTTTCAACGTGCTCTGCTCACTGCATTGCGTTATACTCTCGTTAGCGCCTTCCCATTCTCTGTGTCTCTGGTAATGCACCTACCCGCGTCCTCGTGAAGGCCGACGCGTCACTTCCGGTTCGCCTGTTTCTTCGTGTTCTTGGCTCTGCGCGCTTGAGGCGGCTCGATGCACTGGCCCGTAACCAGGTCGTATGGACAGAATATCACGTCCGCTGTGCTCATTTGGTCCTGTTCGAACGACGGCGACTTGGTGGATAATGGTGCTGAGCTTGAAGGACTGACGGATGGTGGCTTCCATCTCGGGTGTTTGGGTGTAGCTTTCCGTTGGGAAGATGAGGAGGATGAGGAGGCTGTGGGCCGTTGGATATCATGGTGCGCCATTCTTTCCATTTTGTTCATTCGTACCCCATGAGTTCGCACTCCCGAGAGAGGAGTTGTTCTTAAACATACCTTTGACCGTGTATGGTGCGGATTTGTTGCGTATCATTTGGAGATCGTTGGTCTACAGCGGCAAGGCCGGAGCTAACGATTCAGCCGGTTTTTCCATGTCGGCCAAATCTATGGTTTAATGAATTTGCCCTCTTTAAAGGGTTGTTGACTTCATTTGTTTGCGTATCGATCGAAGGTATTCGATCTGAATCGAGGGATTAGCTTCAGGTATTTTGAACCTTTGTCGAACTGCTTACCTCTTTCCCTGCGAGATTCTGGTTGAGTCTGTGCTATTGTAGAAACGTTTTGTGTTATCATTCACGACTGATCGCAACGACATCTATCCAAAGGAAAGGCGTGCAGATGCATGTGATGTGAGCGGGGAAAGCCTGGGTAGGCCACCAATGGCGCATGCTTATTTGCTTCTTCGTATTCACTAAATGGTCGAACAATGGCCTTTCGGCAATCGTTATGATTCCAGGGTGATGGCCGGGAGCTCAGACGTGCCCAACGGAATACAAAAGATAATTGATAAGGAGTGATTTGACTTACGTTACAACCGAATGACAATAGAGCTCCGATTCTGATAGGTGGTGTCACGAACCTACTCTTCACTCTCCCTTCACATCTAATCAGCCACTCCGTCTATTTTTATGATTCAAGCGCGCAACGTCTATTTATTTCGGTTATTTCTTGGGTGCCGCCGAGCTAAGCATCGCGCGCAGGAGTATGGGCTAAGAATATACAGAAAAACAATCACCAAGTAGGAAAGCGCGTACGGGGCAAGGTCGGCGCGGATATTAACGGTGCCTTGTCGAACTTCAAGGTGGCGAGGACATGACGTCCGTAAGGGAATTAGAGTTTACAGTCCTGCTTGCGAAACCCTTGATACATGTCGCTTGCAGGCGTGGGTGGTGTGCAGGAGGTGACTTCATTTGGAAATCGCGGAAGATATTCCGTAGAAAGGGGTGAACAATTTTTATTCAGCCTCCCGGTGACCTCGCACTTCGGCCGCATGTTCTCTCACGAACGCGCCCACAAACGATGCAGACAGACGTTAATCATGCGAAAGGCCAGGTCAGAAGGCCAGCGACGCCGACGACTTCCAACGCAAAGCATATCTCCGTGAGAGTACATGATATCTAACCGAGATTAGAGCTATAAGGAGATACATCTCCATCGACACGACTTGGGAAACTTCGGGTTCACCCCTTCATTTTTTTGAGTGGACTTCGTGCATCTTGCTCTGCCGTTTGGAAAATCTGGATGGTCAATATTGGCATACATAATCAGTAGAGATCGTTTGCAACCCCATCGTGGGGCGGACGCTCAAGAGGGTTGCTTCGGAGAGATTGGAAGCAAACAAAAGGAAGGCGCCTTTGCTTAGTTTTTGCTTCGGAACCAAGCCGATGGCTGAAGACAATCTAAGCGAGAGCTGGCTTTGAAAATGACGGAGATTTCCATCTTTTAAACAAACCGAAACTTTCAACGTAACCCTCAATCCTATCGCCACACCCACCTCCCCTCCCCATACTTAGCATCTTCTTGTCTGCCGCAACCCCTCAGAGTTGTAAGTTCATTGTGTTTGTATATTTCTTTCTCCCTCACCGAACGCGTCAATCGAAAAGATCCCACCATGTTCTTCAAAGCCCCGTCTACCTTGCCACCTACTCCCCGCCCAGCGCTCCAATCCCTGCCAGATGACTTTGACGACGATTTTGATTTCATAGTGCATGCAGATGTCGAGCAAGCGAATGCGGCGTTGGATTCAGAGCGGATGGGAACCCCGCTGCCACCTTCACTCCCCGCGGATCTCTTGGGTCTTGTTACCCAAGCCGTCATTGAAGGCTTTCACTTCCTCACCGACGCGGTCTTCTCATCAAATATACTATCCCCTCTTACGTCTCCTGTGTCCGGCTCTTGGCTATCGTATCCGTGGGATGATACCCCTTCCGCACCAACTACGCCTACTGACCGCCGCACGCGTGGTCAGTAAACATTCTCTGCCTCAGGTCTCGTAATTTCGTCCCTTGCTCGTCTCCGATACCCCTCTATACTGTGTTGCACATCAATTTTGTATGACCCATGTCCCGCGCCCAATCTCCCTTCCTCCACATCACTCGTAACCCAGCCATCTGATCGACGGGATAGCAGAACGTATGCGCTTCCGGCCTTGCTATAACAGATTCTGCTCGATCCAATGGAGAATTGGTGTCGATAATTACGGCAGCGCCCATGTGTGCGCGCCTCGTCGATCAAGTGGACAATGATAGCATTCATATTTATTACTTGATTGGTCGCATCTTTAGTCTATTTTATATCACTCCCCATTATAACATCCAATTTGCTATCTAAATATGCTTTTCCGTCTGCTGTTAATTTTTATTATTGCATGTCATTGTCACATTGTTCCCTGTTTTCACGCATTATGTAGTATTTGTTGTAATCATATCTCAGAAATTTAATCAGTAACACTGTAGTGCTTTTATCAAATGTTGTGTGATCGAATACCACTTGGAGCGGTTGCCACTATGCGCCTCGCGTTGTGGCACATGCTCGGGGCGATGGCAGTATCACACTGATTAGCAGCGTTAGCTCGCAAGTGTACGCCATAAACGTACTATTTTATCGCTCAAAATTCGTGCGGTTAACAGTAAAAATGTAACGTGAATGCGTGAGCAATAGTCTGTACATATATCCACTTCTCATTCTTTCCTGGAGACTTCGAGCGAAATTAGATTTGTTTGAATGTTGTAGCACCTCAAATTCATTCTAATATTAAATTTCCTACACGAAGTATTTACTACTACATAGATTAATTTCGGAAAGCGCTGGATTTGAACGGGATTGTAGATTCGATTAGTGGGAGGATCTATTTATTTGCCAGCGAGTCAACGTACAATCCAGATTCTGAATAAGTAGAACGGCATGATAAGCCTAAAAAAACAAAGATTGCATAGAAGATATATTTAATCAAGGTCGGCGTGAATATGCAAGTCATTTCGGAAAGGAGGAAATACTACCAAGGAAGGATTTGAAGTTGAACACCGGGGCAAGAGCAAAGGCCCGCTGATTGAAATATTCGAATCTCCGCTTCAACGTGTTCGACGGGCGTCTCCCACTTCCCTTCCCTCATTTCGCATACCTCGAAGACACAGCATACGATGATAAAGTGCATTCACAATAGCACCACGGTGCGCTTTCGTATGTCGCCTGAATCAGTCCCCAACAGATGGGTACGTTTGCCTTGGACCTTCACCCCGTCCTCTAGGCATTTTTATGGCTGACACTTTTCCAGATCCATCGCTGCACGGAACGTGGTGTGTTATTAACATAACTTACCCTACCGAACTAGGATCCCGGAACCATTTACGACCAGTGCCAATGACGACGACGACGATAAACAACGACAGTCAACACATCCTGTGCGTCTTCTCTGAGTCAAATACCATCTTGTACCCCACTGACATTGATGCACACACAGTCGTAGTCCATCCATCCCCACCACAGCGTAGTTCTCGTCGCCATCACCGCTACTCTTACCTTCCTCGCTCGCCCAATCCTCCTCCTTCCTTCCTTTCTTTGCCGCCTCATAACCGCCCTCTCTTCAAGTTGTACGATACACGAAGACGGCCGACTGTCCGTGTGGCATACAGCTGCTACGGAATGCCTGCTTTTCAATGAGCTGAGCGTTGAACTCAGAGGGCGGAGGACGCAAGAACAACTGAGCGGCGGGGTGGGGTAATGAGGCCCTACATGATATCCAGCGTCATTGGTGGCTCGTCGCGAACACGACCACAGCCCCCATCGTATATCCTACCTCACCCTCGATCACGAAGCTTCACTCCAACAAGGACCTCTAGCCTCCATTTCCAACCCAAATAAGTTGTTACCCTCGCAAGTCGACGGTGGTGGTGGTGGTGGTGGGATGTGCATAGGATGAAGGAGGACGGGAGGGCGCCACTGGGACGGGACGGTGGGATTCACGAGTCGGGAGCACGGGAGCGCGGGGGGAAGACGGAAAGAAGACGCGAGATCATAGTTGAGAGGACGTTAGGACGAGCGCCGTCCTCGTCCTCGTTCACATCGCAATATATCCCCACTGTCGAATCTCCTTCCGTCCTCGACCGCCTCGTAATACCTTCCCTGCCCGTCAGGGCGTTCGCGTTCCCTTCCCATCAGTCTATCATATCCTCGTATCCTATCCCGTTACATGGTATCCCATCCTTCGGCAACTTATGCATCCACCGTCCTAGGCGCGAGCGGAAATGCCGGGAACGTTATGGCGCGTCTGGACTCTGGGCACCGGAAGGCATTGTTTGCGATGAAAGAGGACGCATGTTCGATGTGCTTGTTAGTCGCATTTGTGGGGTGAGTATGCCACTTCCTAACCATTTGGGGTATATTTTGACTTCGTCGTATTGATTCTGAGACCTCTTGTATTTGATACAGTCATGAAAAGCTTATATACAAGGGCTTCGCGTCGACATTGCTGCGTACCTCTCCGTGTTGTCGTGTGTGTGGTTCTCGGTGGCTCTTCAATTCCGTGACAGCCGTCGAAGCAACTATCCGAAGCACTGCTCGAGTACATGTTCAATATTTGCTAGTACCTCGATATTTTCTATGTAATAATTTCGCTAAGCTTTGGTACAGTGGCCTGCAATTCACTGATCTCTGAGAACCACGGTAGAGGCGGGTGACTCTTGCCATATTTCAACTCAAGTGCGCGGCAGGTGCAGTTTGGAATTTCGCACGGAATCAGGTTCTCAAATTCGGAAAAGCGGACGCAGCTGAAAAGAGATGGCAGTCTGTCAACATGACGAAGGTATGCAGCATAACCATGCGCCCAGACGTGACAGGTACTGTTCATATCCATGTTTTCCGCGAAAATTTGGACGGCTTTTTTCCCGACGTTTCGCCATGCATTATATGTAAAGCACCTTGTAAAAGAATTAGCATTGAGATCTTGCGAAGTAATTTAGAGATACACAGTGATACATACCCATTTTTGAAGCACTCCTGGAGATGTAAGCTTGGTGACCGCATCTTCGAGAGGTGTCGCTACTTCCAAGCACCTCTTAGCTGCATTGTCGGCGATTTCCCAATACCCATGCTTTAGTGCGTGATTAAGGACCCCGAAGTGGTCCAAATACACCATTTGCCTACATCATATAGGATGGTCCACGAAAGAACGTCAGATTCTTTTAAATTTCAGAAAGTTTGGATGAAGATACTCAACGGCATATGTGTAATACAAGTGTTCATAGCGCCATAAACTACATATTTCTCTGCAGCTTCGGCTAACTCAAAGAACACACTCTTTTCTAAACTCAACACAGACGGCTGTCGATAGTTTTGGGATTCGGAAGGGGGTTCGATAAACTGGAAGAGCAGTTCGAGGACCTCTGCGCGTTCTGGAAGCGGGGCTGCTTCCGAACCAAAGAATGCGTCCTCTGGGGGCATAAGAATTCCGCTACTGGTTTGGAAATGCACGCTGTGTAATTTGAACAAGACGTTGTCCGATGAAAGGAAAGATACGTCCGCATCCGCCGCACAAACTAGAGATTGAAACAGGTAGGTTACGATGAATCTGTTTAGCAGATTGGGAGTGCGTACAGAGTTCCGATGTCTTTGGTTCTTTCATATCTTTCCCTATTTCGATCGACAACCTTGGGTACTTGTCGTAGTTTAGGAGAAGCGAGCGTCAGAACGATCGCTGACGATCCGATATGAAAACAATACCACCAGCTTCTGACAGCCATGATTTCACACCAGATCCAAAATTAGACTAGACTAAAGGCGATGCGAGACAGGAACGCTCATCGATTCACGACCACTACATTTTGACGATAAAGAGACATTTCTTTAAATTTCGAAATTGCGAAGAAGCCACTTTACACAACTCAGAAGTTGCCGAACTTTCGTACTCCCTTTTCCAACATTTCTATTTCATGAATCCACCTTGGAGGACCGAAAGATTCGTTCTTACTATCGAGTGATCGACAAGTACAATTCGCAATCGAGCATGGTACCTTGTTCTTTGGGTCAGATCGCACCGAAGTTATCATCCTGGGATGCGTTTCCAGCTGACGGATATACGCCGCGTAGAAATGAGGCCACATATGACAGCGACTGTTTTTATCCAGATATTTGGAAAAAATGTCGGATGCCTCTCTTCCAGCCTTGTGCCAAGCGTTGTAGTAGAGGAGCTTTTTCAAGCTGTTAGAATATTGTGAGGCGCACAGAGAAAATGTACTCGTACCCATTGTGGCAGAACATCAGGCGCCGTGAGCTTTAAGACCGCCTCGTTGAGAGTGTTCGGTTCGTCCAAGCATTTTTGTGCTGCGTCGTCAGCCATGTCCCAGTATTTATATTTTGCGCAGTGGTTGAGGACTTGAAAAGGGTGAGAAGATATCAGAGTCCTTCAAAACGAACAGGTTAGATCATGATGAACCGCAACTAAAAGGGAATTAAACCGTACGGCATGCGGGTAAGGCAGGTATTCATCGCTCCGTATATCACATACTTTTCTGCAGCTTCAGCTAACGAGAAGAACATGACTTCTTCCATACCGAGGACCGATGGTTGACGATGTTTGCGCTCCTCCGGAGGGGGTTCAATAAATTGGAAGAGCGTTTGCAGTATTCGAGCACGTTCCGGGAGCTGTGTCGCGTCTGACCTAGCATACTTTGAGGCACCTAGGACGTCGCTACTCGTCTTGAGGTGAACACTGTGTAGCTTGTACAAAATGTTGTCCGATGAAACAAATGATATGTCGGCGTCCGGCGCACAAACTAGGAAACATGATCAAGGAACTTCACATTTTAAACCACATCGTGAATGCATACATAGCTTGGAAATCGTTGGGCTTGGGACATCGTTCGAATCGGTAGCCATGCTGATTGTATGATCTGAACAAGGAGAGGTTGTGATAGCACTGGTTCAAAAGCGATTGTCAGAACGATCGGTCACGATCCGATATAAATAACACTATGGTCTGCCACGCCTATGTACTGCCGTAATTTCACACAAAAGGGCTTGAGTGACGAAGGCGCAATGGATGTTGTTTTCTCGGAAGTTCAATCGTACACGCTCCCTGGAATCCTTCCCGCATCAACAACCTCTCCCCTCCCTTCCTCGCCCTCCACTGGGGCCTCCATCACACACGCCCAATTCGCAGAACGGATACCCCTTTAACCGCTCCAGTCTCACCTCCGCCACATCCTTTGCCGCCATGACCCGCTCATATAGTACAAGGATGTTCTGAAGAAAACACCGTTCGAGGTCGGAGCGCGTGAAGGGGAGAAAGCATCCCAAGGGGTATATCCAAACGATGCGTGCTGACGTGGCGCTGAGTAGCAATGACGTGTATGTTGTGAGACAAGTCGTGCAGAAGAAGTGGGCTTTGGGAGATTGAATGATTCGTATCTGAAGGGGGCGTTAGCTCAGAGAGAAAGGGAGGAAGAAGAGACATACGAAGGGTTACTCCGTAAAATATCAGGCACTGACACTCGATCTTCGCTTGCTCCTCCCCATCGACATCGTCCACGCCCACCATCCTCTTCCCTTTCCCTTTGGACACTCATCAAACACCGCCAACGCCGACAACAATGCATTAGGGATAAATCACCCCTCATTTAAACCGTTTTCCCTCTTTATCTTATCCCCATAGTAAGCGCTTTGCTCCTCCGACTCTCATCTAACCACGCGTTATTCGCCGCTGACCCTCCATCCCACTGCGAATCCTACAAAAATGTCACTCTATCCGCGCCGCGGTCCTCGTTAGGGCAGGTTGGCTCCTCGAAAAGGTAGAGGAGAGGGAAACGAGCTAAATATGCGCGGACACATCGCGGTTCTTGTGTATGGCGAGAATTGGTTGGAGGCGGATCTAATGTGGTGTAGTGATAATCAATATCAGACGTATACGAAAGAGACAGAAAAGACGCACCCCATCGACCGTCTCATAATCAACTTTTACTCTCTTCGCACCTATCCTCTGCCTCCTCCTTCTCCTCCTCCAACGTACATCTCTTCTCATGAGTCAGTCTTCGTCCTCCTTCGGGCACGGCCCTAAACTTCCCCATGGACTGCTCTCAAAGTCGTATTTCGAACATGCGAATGTTCTAATCGAAACACGCGCTCGATTCCAGGGGAAAATGGAGAAGGCCGATGGGGTGGCGGATGTGATCGGGCATCTAATGATTTTTTGGAGGTATGTTGGGATGGGTCCCGTGGCACTGGTGGCGCGACGGAAGTAGCTGGAGGATTGAAATAAGATTGGTTGTATTATGGGCGCAGCGATACGCACAAAGAGGTTGTCTTTGGCAATCACAGTGGCCGATGCTCGGAGTCCTGCCTCGATTGATGAAATGACCCGAAGGAATCGGCCCAACGTGCTGGTTTTCGGTGACGCATAACGCACTCTTTCGCGCATGAGTGTTCCACAAATCGACCCCTCGAGTAGGCATGGCTTCTTTGCTCCTCCTACGTAGGGGTGTGCTGATGTAGATGTCGACGCGGATGAGAAGGGCGTATGAGAATGAGGTAGGGCCTGGACAGGGGATTCAGCAGGATGGCGCGACGGGGAGGTGGGTTGTAGTGTCGATGACCTGTGTGTCGACCGATCTTGTCAGTCGTTCTGGTTGTAGTTCCCTATGAAGCACCCATAGAATAAGAACCTTTTCGCAAAAAAGGCGAGGTCGAAGTCAATAAGGTCGATTTAGTCGGAAGCCTACTCCAAGAACGGCGCGGCTCAGGTCAATCCACAGCTTCGTCGAAATTCCGGAGCGCATTTTCGTGATGGCGAAGGTGGGTGTTCCACTGACCACAAGACCAAATTAGATAAAAAACATGACAAAGGCATGTTGAAGAGACGAACCACAAGACGAGCAGATTGTGAGCAGAATAACTGAGATGGAGATGAGATTGACTGAGACGTAGTGACGGATCTTGTTTGGCTTCGTCAGGTGGGTCAAATACTCGTCCATTTTTGGATTTCGCTGCCAATTCGCTGCTGCAGCCTGCTCCCGTCTCTCGACCTTCGCTGTGCTTTCGCATTCCATTCGTTCTCTTCGTTTTGACGTTTTTGGCGCTTGAATTCACTATCTTTAATACAGGCCAATGAACCACCTGCACAGTCTAGAAGTTTCTAGCATAGGCTTTCCTTATTCCTTCGTCGTTGATATTTGTTGCGACGATCAACACGTACCGTACGCGAATCGTCTTTTAAGCTTTGATTCTAACATGAAGTTCGCAGAAGATGTCACTTACGTTGCACATATTTCATGTATATTAGCCCAAGTCTAAACCCTTATTTATATAACGATATCGATGAGCTTTGGTACAATAGCTGGTAATGCATAAATTTCCGTCAACCACGGGAGAAACTGTGGATTCCGGCCAAGTGCGCCACAGGTGCAGTTTCGAATTTTGCATGGATTAAGAGTCTCGAATTCGGCATCAGGGAGGCAAATGAGGGTGAAGAGAGAGGGCATCTTGTCGATACGACGAAGATATTTAGTGTAGCCATGCGCCCAGATATGACAAGCGCCGTTCATGTTTTTTGCAAAAATCACAGAAGCCTTCTTTCCGGCGTCTCGCCATGCATTATAGTAAACCACCTGGAGACAGAATTTCAACTTTTTTATGAATTAATCATCCCGGAGATGTGTGGGTATACATACCCATTTTTGGAGCACACCCGGAGATGTAAGCGTGGAGGTCGCCTCTTCGAGAGGTGATTCTACTTCTAAGCATCGCCTGGCTGCGTTTTCAGCGATTTCCCAGTATCCATGCTTTACCGTATGGTTCAGAACCTTGAAGGAATTAAAAAATATCATGTTCCTACATTATATGAGACATCGATGGGAAGCTTTCGTTATGAAAATATAATAAAATTCGGAGGAAGTAACTCACGGCATCTGCGTGATACAAGTGCTCATAGCTCCATAAACAATATATTTCTCTGCAGCTTCAGCCAGCGCAAAGAAAATTTCCACCTTCAGGGTCATCACCGATGGGTATCGGTAGTTTCGAGATTCGGGAGGGGGCTCGACAAATTGGAAGAGTAGTTCGAGGATCTCCGCGCGTTCTGAGAGCTGGGCTGCTTCAGTAACAACGAATGCGTCTTCTGGGGCTAGAAAGATTTCGCTGTTGGTTCGAAAATGCATGCTGTGTAACTTGAACAAGACGTTGTCTGACGAAAGGAAAGATACATCTGCATCCGGTGCGCAAACTAAGTAGGCCATGATGAAAATGTTCAGCATGAAATATTCGAGATGCGTACATAGCTTCGATGTCTTTGTCCTATTCCTATCTTTGGTGATGGGGTTCATGTTGGCACGACGATTCGCCTCGGAGGCAGGCTGAAGATGAGATATGAAAGACATTGACGGTTTCAAGCCGTGATTCAAAAGCAGCCTGATGGCGATCCGCGTGACACAAAAAAAAACACTTTGTTTCTCCCATTTCTCCCATTTCTCCCATTTCTATTTCTTGAATCCGCGTTGAGGGTTGCTTAGAGGTCCGAATAATTCGCTCTTACTGTCGACTAAATGTTAATAAATACACGGTTAGTATGTCTTAGGAGTGATTGAGAAACGCATGCCAGAATGATCGTTCAAACCTTCACGAAGCTATATACAATCGCTATCACGCCGATGTATATCATAATTTCAGAGTTCAAATATAAGGTACAGTTGTGAAGGCGCAATAGACATTGTGCCCTAGTCGACTGTATCAAAACTATTATCAAAACAGATGTTACGAAAACGAGGAAGTATGGCGAAAACGAAAGTCAGCAAAAGAATACAAACTGATCGCATGTCTGCAATTGAACAAGACCCCTTAATCGAGAGTGAATACATGAAGCTTAAAAGTAGCAGTGCCTCTGTCCTGGAAACGAAACGAAACTTCGTCAATTTATCCGCCGGACCCAATTGAAGACACATGATTCGTACCGCGGCGCAAACGACCCCATTCTCACATAGACTATACGTATGAACTATAGCATTAGTATTCTCATGAAGGTCCAGAGAAAAAGCAACGCAACGCAAATGCGTTTCTACTTCGCGTTCGAAGAAAGGATACTCTGAAGTGGTTAACGAAGTCGACGACATGAGTGTCCCGCGCCCTTTGTCTGGCATGGAGGACTCAAGCTCCGAAGGTAAATTCGATAGGCCCTCGGCAACCATCACCGCGCCAATAGTGAAGTCGAGTATACCTACATCGAGCAAATCATCGCCGTTCCATGGATATATAATGCGTTGGCCATGTACAGACCTGGTATACACAAATCATTAGGGAGATTATTCGATCAGAGGTGCGGCATACATCACCTTATGTGATGCCGCATGAAAAACGGTTTGGCGGGACAAATTATCATCGCATTATAAGGGCCCCATTCATCCCACTGGATATGTTTCGCTGCTCCAGGAATTACATCGCCGGGGACGCAGTACTTCATAAATGCGCGTTGATGGACGAACATGTCCATATAATTCTGCGATATATCTCCTTCGGCGGGGTAGTGGTGATAAAGCATGGTAAAGGAATGAATCTGCTCTTCTGCGTTGATCGTATGCAACGGCCGAGCCGTGCCAAAACAAGAGTCGAGCAGTGGCGCATCCAACGGGATGCTCGGGCATCTGATATCAAGAGATATATCAACGAGATGCGACTGAGAAGTGAGGGAGGGAAGGTAAAACGTGGCGAGATGCGATGCGGTTGGCGCATTAGCAGTATTAGCAGTCCTTCCCAGATGGTAGAGCCGGATGTCGCCTATGTGGGGGTCCTCCTTGTCTGTCACAATAACCAAGCAGTAAGTCGGACTCAGAAGTTGAAAATTAAAGTTCGTAGGAAGAGGCGGTATCAGATGTGTGAACGTCGTCGTTGTGTTCTGTCTACTTCTCGACCACGGTGCAGCATAAAAAGGATCTTCCCTTGGAATTTGAGAAACCAGAATAACTTCGGATGTCGGCCAATCCCATACCGAGACATACGCTTTACTGTGTGGAAAAACAAAAAGGGCTAATGTAGAGCCCGAAAGCTGCATACGGACTTCGCCTGATTTGAGTTCCCAGAAATCGTCAAATATAAGTCGATCTTTGACAGCACGCGGGTGGGGGGAGTTGGTGGAAATTGTTTTAAGGTGAATTTCGAAACTACGTTCATTGTTCGGTAGTATGACTCTGGGGTACTCGTAAATCAGCAGATAGATACCTCTATACGAGGAAAAAATTTACCGTACGAGTATCGCTAATAAATCCTGGGTCGGATCTATCGCAAATTCCACGCCATTCACTACCTCTCCGCCGACGACCTTGTCCTGTTTGATGACGGGCGAAGGAATCAGAGGCTTCAAACTGAATCTCCCAAAGGAATCTAAGAAAGATATAAAGCCTCCCACTAGCTCTATTCTGCTGCGAAAAGGTACGTCGACTACATAGCGTTCCGTCACCTTAAGAGAAGACCATGTCTTGCGACGGCGTTGAAGCTGCTCGATTCGCCGGTGAATGTCGATTGAACATGCACCAGTGTCCTTCAAGCCCTCGAAGTGTAGTTGAAAGATGTATTGTAGAGCGGAATAGTCACGAATAGACTCTCGAACGCATCGGCAAGTCTATCGAGAAGGGAATGGGTTTATTTCGCCTGATCTATTCAAGATTTATGAAAGGGAGCTTACCAGTTTGCAACGAGCTAAGGAAACGGCATCGAGGTAAGAAAGGATTTTGACTTTTAATTCTTGTGGTAGAGAGAGAAGCGCTGTTGCCATTGTTCAAAGGTTCGAAAACTGGGTCAACAAAGGGCGAAACAATCAACCCAGTCATCCCTTCATCTTTGAGCGCCGCTTAAAATCGCACTCCGCTACATTGTTCGTTTAAGGTGCTTCTGCGATTCGCTCTTTGAAAGAGTTATTCTTTTAAACAGCCATTCGAAGTTCGCGTGACGTAGACCAATTAAAAATTTTAAGCGCCTAAGCATATATGGATCACATTGGGATACGACTACAATCTTAAGCCAGCAACAGAGCCTAGAGGTCTCACTGGAGTGGTTATGATAGACGTTCATGCCGACACTGCGCAATACTTACCTTAGAACCTGCAGCATATTAATTACGCCGATGAAAAGCTTTCAAAATGAAAAAGAAGTGGCAAGCAGATCGATATACATCAAAGATGGCATGGACAAGCATGATGAGTGAATACGTGATAGGTAAGGCTGAACGAACGAACAACCACGGATGGAATAATAGGGGATGAGTCGTTGCGAACAAGTGTACGTATAGGAAAATAGCAAGAACACAAAAGCGTGGTACAACAACAAACTAGTAAAGGGATGGATGATGAGAGAATCAATTAGTAGTCAAAATTCAGCGCAACGACGCAAGTAAAAGAAAATGGAGAAACACACGAAGCATGCAGCGCAACATCTAGGAGGGATTTGATTCGTCAAATTCATCTTCTCGGGGAGGCCAACAAAGAAAACCGAACGAAGAAAACCGAACGAAATCGCCGTCTATGTCCACCTCTACAACCCCTTTACGCCCGTCGTCATCAAGATCCGGCCGCCGCGGTGCGACTGTGAGGTCCTGCTACCTCCGCTTCGAGCTGCCAGAGGCCGACTGCCTCTCATTTCCAACGGCAGAGCCGTTATTACCACCAGCCATGTTCTGCTTCAGCGCCCGGGCCAGCCCAGAGCCTCCTGCAATATTATCCTTCAGCGGTGGAGCGCCCAGCAGCGGTGCTTGGTGTCCTTTCTGTTGGTGGTGATGATGGAGATCCTCTTCAGGCTCCTCGTCGACCTCCTCATCCTCGTCGTTATCCACCAAGACAGCACCGCTGGCATCGAGAAGCACGCTCTCGTCGACAGGCTTCATCGCGTCCCGCTCGCTCTGATCCATCGCGGCGATCCGTGTCTTCTCCTTCTCCCTCTCCTCGCTTTCTCTCCTCGCGGTCTCATCCTTGGAGCCGCTATCCCGTTCTCGACTCCGCCGTGCCTCCGCAACGCGTTTCTTCGCAAGGCTTTCCTCCGCTTCGGCTCTCCGGATGACGTCGATCTCGCCCTGTACGACGACGCCTTCGAGCCAATTATGATGTGTCAGATCGCCGGCTTTAGCGCGCTTGTCTGGGTGAAGTCGAAGCATGGGTGTGAGGAAGGCTGCGAGCGCGTCCGCCTCGGCTCGAGGGAAGAGGTATTTGTCGTGTAAGACGGATTCGAGAGGCCAATATCGTAGCTTGTTGATATGTCGAAGTTCGCCTGAAACCATGGAATTCAATATATAACGTCTCGAAATTCATGAATAAGATCGTACCTTTCCGATTAAAGAACTCGTGCGAGTACTTGCCAGAGAACGCGATGCTCTTCGGGATTTCACCAAGCAGCTCGATGATCTGTGCGATGTGATCGTCGTCCTTGCTATAGCGCGATCCAGATGCTGGATCGAAGAGGTAATCACCGCCAGTGATCAGTTCGAATAGCTATTACACTGTCAGCATAGTCTCTACGAAACATGAGATATACGCACGATGCATGCTACACTCCACAGATCCGAACTAGGACCCCATTTTGCCCCCAGAATGACTTCAGGACACCGGTACTGTCTCGTCTGAATGTCATCGGTGAAGTGATGCTCGATCCACGTAGCTGTCAAACGGAAATGATATTAGTACAAGGATATAAGAGGAGGATGCAACGAATCGGCGCGCAAGGAACTGGAAGCTAGGAAAATGGCGAATAATGAACAAAAAATGACAGACAAGCTGAAATGTGCCGTTGTAGCCTAACGTTACGATTTAGGATGAAATCGCGACATATCACGCCAACATCTGTCCGATTCTCAGAGAGAACGTATAAAGCCAGTTCTTTTCAACACATCTACCAAAAAAGATCAACTCGTCCCCGCGAATGCGTTCGACACAAAAGGTACGCACGCCGACCAGAAAAAAGGTCAAACGACGAATCATAAAACAGTGAACGGGATGCGAACAGGAGAAACAACGAAGACGAATACATGAGTTGAGCTTACCATTTCCCAAATCCGCAATTTTTACCGTTATTTTTTCCTGGGTTTCTGGGGGCGGTCCACGATCTAGGTCCGCACTCGACCCGCTCGATGATTCCCTATCGATGCTCATCACGCTGCTCGCGACCTCCTGCACATCATCCACCTTGGCCTTGCTGCTGCTCGCAGACGGTACTGGAACAGGTTTCGTTCCTGTGTTCGTCGGTGCGAGCTGCGAGAGTAGCGAAGGACCAACCGCAGTCGTCGTCGTCGTCGTAGGCGCCGACCGTCCGACATATCCCGCTCTCGTATCCAACGACACCGCTGACACCTCCGCAGCGAGATCCGCTTCCTTGTGGCGTTTCATCGTGATTCCCTCGTCTTTGTCCTTGTCTTTCGCCTTCTCGTCGGTGTCGATCTTGCTCATCCCAAACGCCCATCGATCGAGCATCGGCGAGCTTCCGAAGCTGCTCGATGGGCTAGGTAGGGGTTGCGAGCCTGTGATGAAGATGCTCTCGCTGCGCGGGGTTTGGTTGCCCCCGCGACCTTTTGAGGGTGGGACACCGACGATCTTGCGCGTATTCGGAGGTGCTGGATAGGAGTTTGGGTTGGTCGAGGTGGGATTCATGGTGCCATATGGCGCTGCGAGGGAGGAGGCGAGTTCGGCGGAGATGATGGCCTCGACGTCGTCGATGGAGATGAGCACATTTTCGGGCTTGAGATCTAGGAAAATGGGCAATCAGCGGATGGCGTGATAATCGAAATCAGGAAAGTGAATACGTACCGGTATGGATCACACCGCAGCAGCGATGCATATAATCGAGTCCGAGCAGGATTTGTTTCGCGATCTGCTTGACGAGGTGCATCGGAACGCCCTTGTTCTGGTGGCGCTTGATGAGGCCGAGGAGATTTTCGCCGAGGACTTCAAAGACCATGCATACGTGAATGCCGTTGGGCCCTTTGTGACGGAAATGGTCGAGGAATGAAATGACATGCGAGCGGCCGGGATGGGTGTGTGCGGGTGAAGGGGGCGCATTTGGAGCGGATGAAGGAGGCGTGGAGGATGTGATGAGGCGCTGGAGTAGCTTGATCTCGTCGAGAGCGGTTTCCGTGTAGCGCGGAGCGGATTTGACGACCTTGAGTGCGACGTGGCGGTTCATCCTGGCACGCGATGAGCGTCGGGTGACCATGAAAAGAGCTCGCGACGTACTTTTGGTCCCTGGCGAGCCATACGGTCGAGAAATGGCCCCAACCCAACTTGCGCACGACAATATAGCGGCCGTCAGAAAAGGCATCGCCGATTTTGACAGGGTGGTAGCCGCCCTTGACATAGTCCTCCCAGTCCTCTTCGTCTTCTGTCATGATGGACGCGGAATGCGAGGAATAGGAACCGTGAGACATCGCTGATAGCGGTGCTGATTATGTATCCTGGCGTGCGTATGCGGGGGAGTTGTCGAGAGATAAGGAGCAAACTTGGCTCAGAGATAAGAAACAGCCGGGCCTCTGGGGCCTACTTCGGATCCGTTGCGAAGTGAACTTGCCGTCCCGTCCCGGAGGAGTATTGAGTGTGGGCGGCACTGCTGACGCGGAAAGCTCGCGAGGGCTGGCGGAGAGGGTGGTGGTCGGGAGGAGGAGCTTGTTGACTCTTTTTTGCCTCAATCCGGTTCAAAATCACGCTTCCCTCATTGGCTCATTCAGGTCACGTTTGCCGCCATCACTCCCCTGATCTCGCCCTCGTCTCCCATTATCGCTCTGATCCGCCGCGATATCGGATGTCCATTGGTCTTCAATCCAAACTTTTGCTACGACTCAGAGATCGTTTCGAAAATTTGAAGATTTCCTTTTTTGGCGCATATATCTAGCTTTCAACGCATCTATTCCGCAAATGTTCGCTAGTTGCGTGTATAATCACACTTTATTTTGAAGGTTCTGCGGCGAGAGACGCGGACGCCGATGTTCGCAAAATCTCGTAGTCTTGAAAATCAGATAAATCTTTCGAAAGTCGTCGTCGCTCAAGTGTTACAACACCTAAGGTGACCCAAATTTGGGTGATTCCTGCGATGCCTCGGCCTCATTATCTGTTGCTAAATTTGATTGAATGCAGGTATGTTGTTATTTTTGTCCATGGCACGCGTCTTTCATTTGATACATGTAAGTTTTCTTTGCGTCTCTCTCCGATCTGCCTTTAGTTTTCTTGAAAATCTTTAATCGTATTGCAAATATATTCTCTTCCAAAGCTATGGCTGCGCATACGACGCTGTTGGTTAGTATCTCCACACGACCACAAGCACCGGTTACCCCAGATTCCCCACAGATGGAAATAAGAAGACACGCGTGTGCGAACTGCCAAGCGTTTCCTCGTTAGGATACCCTATAGGCGTCGTTCATAATGAATTTTCGCATGTTGGAATACCGGTGAGCGCGAGATCGATACTTCAATTTTCTTGGACTCTGGGAATTTAATTGGGACTCTAGAGATTTTAATACATCTGCGAAGCCGAACGCACACCACGCAGCTTTTTATGTTTTCCTCTGGCCTCCTGGCTTCATGCGAGCAAGCTGCGCATCGAGAAATTATTCACTTCACGGAACAGCGGATCCGCTCTTGAAATAAACCTGAGAGCGAAAGCTGGATAGTGGGAGAGTACGTCGCATGTTAAGCTTGGTTTAGGCAGTAATGGTTGTAATCACCGTCCGCAGTCTTGCGCGCGGTAAGATATCGATGGAATGAGTTGATGTTTCCCGCTTAGAATAGCAGCAGCTTCTTGGCTGTGGAAGCTGTTAAAGCACGACTCGAAGTTTCCCGCGTCGAGAAGACATTTCGGAATCTGATTCAAATGTGCCAGAATATATGCCTGACGATGTCGCTACGAAACGATCAGCGACGAGATGACAAAAACACCGGAATGAATAGAACAATGAACGAAGGCAGCTCAAACGTAGCAATAGAATAGACCAGGAACAAAAATTCGAAGCGCATATATTAAGAGAAACATACCGCTACTCGTCATCCTATCCTCGAGACCCCATAATTCTATATCCATTTTCTTCAGCTATCCCTTTCCCTTGGCAACGATGAAGGACATCATCGAGAACATCTACCAGTCGAATTATGAGAGCATACCATAGCTTCACGGCGCCGAGACTCAATAAATTTTTTGATAGAATGGCGTGAAAGTGATCCCTTTAAACGGTCCTGCGCATTGGTTTCTACTAGTTCATAAATGGAAAAGGACGTATACAAGAAGCATTAGACGCACCACACCAAGTATCACCAACTCCGTGTTCGACGCGACTGATCCTGTTAAAATGCATCACTTCCGAGAGGGAAAATAATTCCGCTAGTGACTACTGACGACGAAGGATAATCCCTACAGAGATTATGAGTTTGAAGCGCGTGTATTTCAGAAGGCGTACCTTTATCGTTCATGGAGCCATGAGAACTGTATACAGCATTAAAAAATCACTATCAATTCGTCAAGCAGATGGCTAGGGAGAGATAAACTTTAATATATGCGCATAAATTTATGAGAGATTGATTCTAACTCACATAAGTGTTCAGAAAAACAGGCGAGCGCTACAAGGTGTCGGTGCAGACCAAGAACACAAAATCACCTAAACGAGAGAATTATTTAGCGTAGTATATAGTGGTTATACTCACATGGAAGTATAGACATCGAAGTAGAGCATATATATGTTGGCACAAACGAGAGCAGGAGATGGTGGTGGTAAGGAAGGAAGACGCCTTCAGGTTCGACGCGTCTGAACGCGGCATGGGGCGACCCGGTCCGGACAGTCTAGACCTTACCACGTGATAATATACTTCCATCAAAGACTCCGAAGAGCGTCCTCACTGTTAGGCGACGACGACGAACACCCACTCACGTTTGTTTTTGTCGTATTGCCCCTCACACTCTATTCTTGCTCGTCTTTTTCTTATCGTGGCTAACTTTTTTTGGTCATCAAATTACCATTGCATTCTTCTAATGAATTGTGGGTGTCGTTTAGACGGGGCCTCCGTACCAACTTCGTACACCGCGACATTGGCAAACATCTAACTTGATGGTATGAGTTTCTTAACTACTTCTCCATTAAACTTCCATTTCATTTCATACAGGTAAAAGTCGCAACCGTACTCGCCGTCGAAGACTCATAAGTACCATGCTATTAGCACGTGTACGTCATGTCATGGTGACCACGCCTGCTCCAGCCCCCCGCCGGTGAAATAGCGGTCTACGGCGCATCCAGAAGACGTCATGCTGCCCGGAAACACGCATTTTTGTTCCTTAACCTGCACCCATGCGCTCATTGAACCGCCTTTCGACCAAGCATTCCGCTGTCAACTATTCTCAAAGCTAGTCCGGCCTAATCAGTGGTAGGTTTACGCTCTCGAACTCCCTCTCCATTAAACTTAATCAAATTTATCCACTTTTTGACTAGATCCACGCCGAACTTCTGCCAAAGAATTCTACTCCATCGATCAACCTTATCCTCCCTTTCACCACATCATTAACGTCGCCGCGAAATGAGCACACCATCGTCACCGGAGAAGTCACAGCCCAGGTACGTTTGCACACCTTCACACCCAACCCTTGCCCCTTGTCAATAACGAAGCCCTTTAGACCCGTCTATTCAACACCTGCTAAATCCACCGTCGAAATCCTCGAAGAGATGGTTTCGAAGCCGGCTTCGGTTCACTCCAAATCGTCTTCATCTTCTCAAAGCACGCTCTCCTCCTCAAACGTCCGCACACCAAGCACAAGTCAAACTTCGCACTCAAAGCCGCTCCCTCCTCACACACCTCCGAATGGCGACGTCACCCCACATGCATTCACTAAACCACTTCCCACTGAGCCAAAGGCTCCGCCACAGCCAACGTCAACCCCACCAGCTCCGTCTGTCGCGACGGAGAGCACCTTCAGCCTTGTCTCCCATCCAACTTCGTCATCTTCTTCGTCGTTGAGCCCACCCAGACCTACATCGAGGAGTGTTCCTCGCCAATCCACAACGAAAGAGAGCCGACACCGACGTCATCACAGCGACCCAGCTTCAACGGCCTCATCTTCCGTCCCCGATCCCAACACCAACACGCATACGCATGCCCGCCATGGCCGGCACCGGTCGTCCGGGTCTTCACGCTTCGCATCTGATTCGATTTCCGCGGTGATGGCGTTGACAGCAGAGAGGCTTACGAGGGAGACTGCGCGCGCAGATGCTGCGGAGCGTCAGGCGTCGGAGATGCTGGCGATGTTCAAGAATGCACATGAGGCGAAGATGAAGTTGGAAAGAGAGTTACAGAGGACGAAGGATGAGTTGGGGTTGTATAAGGTTCAGCTGGATAACGCGCAGAAAGGTGTGTATCAACTCTTATTTTGATTTATCTTGTCTTTCTGATATTTGGCATAGAAATATTCCGTGCGCAAGAGATCGTTGACAAAGTCGATCGTCAACGCGTAGAAGCAGAGGAAGAGCTCATACGTATGAAGGAGAGGTTCCGAAGGCTGTCGAGAGACGTCGCTGTTGAACACGCTATGGAGGAAGGACGTCGTCTCGGGTTCGAGGAAGGATTGAAGCACGGCCGCGTGTACGAAGCGGCTTCTCGAACTGCGTCAGAACTGTGGGATGACGACGAATATGAGGATGACCGCATGACGGAGCCTCAAGAACGTAAGGAGACAAAGAAGAGGGAAACGAAGACGGAGGATGATTTGACGTCTCGGGTTACGCGTCAGTATTACCCCAAGACGAATACTGAGGATTCGCATGAATCAAAGTCGACGAGGTGCGTTGCAATTTTCCTATTTTGCATTCTTGCTCTAACATAATGTATCGTAGGCGCGAATCTAAACCGCAACCTCCTTCGCAGAAGGCGACCACGAGCGTAGCCCCATCCGTCTTTCCCCAAGTGTCAACATACGATCCGAAACCCAAAGACAAAGCTAAACCCGCGAACGCGTCAGAACCACCCACTGCTCCCTCATCCAAGCCAGAACATCATCACCACCACCATCATCGCCACGAGCCCCAATACGCTCCCGCCACCTCTCGCTACACATCACGCTACGGCCCAGAAAGCACACCCGACGTTGCTAGATATCCGCAGGCTTTACCCATCCCCACCGTCACAACGCCAACGCCGATGCGTGTACCCTCAACACAACCGCCCATTCCCCCAGCCATGCCCCCACACTCGCATCGCCACCCCTCGATCTCAGCGATGGACTCAAACACCTCGATCCCCCCCGAGAGTATCAAGGTCAAACCGAGCACGGATGGCGAGATACATCCCGTCCCAGTGCATAACGGGAATGGTTACGCGCATGAGGCGATCACTGTCCCGCCGGAGGGCTACATTCCTTACCGTGGAAAGAACGATATCATCTCGATGCCGCCGCCGCACGAGCTCAGTATTCCTGTTGCGGCGGAGGCGCCGCCCGTTCCTCCTCCGAAGGTTCCAGTAGTGACGGAAGAAGCACCGCCAAGACCGAAGTCTGGGGGCGGGGGTAGACCCGAATCGCGTATGCGTGGGGGGAATAATGTGTATGCGAGCTCGTCGAGTACGCGTCCGTCGAGGAACGCGGAGACGGAGAGTGTGGCATATACTACTCGTTCTGGGAAAGATACGGAGAGGACGGAGGCTCAGAGGCGTCCGCCTAGTGCTCCGCCACGCTCGACGACGCCTTATGAGAGACCGTTCTCTGCTGCTTCTGCGCGTCCCAACAAGGGAAGTGCTACTACTCAAAACACGAACGCGAACGGCGGTACAGAGCGTCGCGGGAGACGCGAAGTGGCATTGCCTATACCTCTTGGAGATCCATTTGATGACCCGACGACGGCGAATGGTAATTCCCTTAGAACTGGCTCTCGGAGTGCGACGCCAGGCGAGGGAATGTATGGACGCCCACGGAGTACTACTCCTGTTGAGGCAATGTTCGCGCGACCTCGTAGCGCTACGCCTGCAACTTCTCAAGGATTTTATGGTCGCCCTTCGAGTACGGCGCCTGTGCCTGGTGGAACGCCTTATGGACGACCTGGTCTCAGTGTGGAGACGAGCTTGGAGCCTACGCCTGAGAGGAGGTCGTCGAATGCTACTCTTCCTGGCATTCAAGTCGAAACACCCGTGAGTTTTGCTTTCGTTGTCGATGGTATATTTTTGGAATGCTGATCATCCGTTTCTTTGTCTTTCAGAGCACACGAACACATTCGGCACCGAACTCCAACCGCACCACGATGGTCGATCCTATCCTTCTCACACCTGAGAGCGCCTATCGACCTCTTTCTCTCCCCCCGAATACCGCTCTGGGTCTCACCACTAAAGACATCAACGTAATTGGGCCAGACGGCGAGGAACGTATAGAAATGACGCTACCAGACAATAACTTTCCCCCAGGCTTCGTCCCGCTCAGCCCAATACCAGGCATGGAGAACTTGAAGCCGTATCCGCCTGATTTCTCACCGACGCTGCCGAAGGCGTATACCATTAGTAGTGGTGCCGGGAAGGAGAAGGAGACCGGATATTCGTGTGGATCGCCATCTGTTAAGCCTGTGAGACCCCGGGAGTAATCGGTGTGTATCGTTTACTTATTTTGTTGTTTCTGTTTCTTTTATTTCACTGTTGAGTTGCTATCGCAGACTACGTGGATATGTACGAATATAATATTGTATGATTTAGGATGTAAACATTTTGCGGATGCTCGTACGATCATATGACATCCCCGTTATGAATAACGCGAGTGTTGAGCAAGGAAACAGTACATATACGGCGCGAAGCGAGCATAAAAAAAATAATTCGACAAAAGACAGGAAAGGATGGTGTCGGTGACGAGAGAAAGCAGATGTTAGAATCATGAGAGCGGAACAGTACCAGATCAGTGACTCAGAGACTTAGGGTTATGAGCCACGGAGTAGGTGAAGACGGTATATGCATGTGCACATGTATAGCTGGGTTCACAGCCGACAGGAATGCAGCGCGCCGAAGATGCGCGTAAGAGACTTTGGACGCTGGACAGTCCGCATTAGTAGCTACAAGTGTTCATGCCTGCGATTATGGTGGACGGGAGGAGGGAGTAAGCGAGCGAGGTCGTAGGGAGACGGAGTGGAATCAACTCTAGAGAGCACGTTGCGATACGTACGATCCTGCGTACACCGAGACCGGCGCTTTTCTCGGATATGATGTACTGTAGAGGTACACCCGCAAGCCCCTGTGCTTGATTTATCCGTTCGATTGATCGTCGTCGTGGGCTGCAGTTCCAAAACAACAAGGAGGGTGGAGCGAATTCTGCATGTTGCAAGCACCGATGGGGATGACGTGGTCGGCAGTGCTGGGGTGTGGGACACGTAGGCGGAGGCGAAAGGATGGATACGGCGAGTAGCAGAGATGGGATGCATATTGTGGGCCATGGCTAGCAGTAACAGCGCATTAGTGGAAGAGAAGAATAACAGAAGCCCAATGCGAGCGCGATGTCGTCCGTGCCCTCGTATGCGTCTCTACGCCGCAGAAACCTCAAATGTGGGGCCTCGTTGTACGTTTAGACGGTATGACAGGCTGCATATCCGAGTGGGATGCGGGGAATTGGCGACTTTCAACACAACATAGGCAGCAGTGCAGCTGGTGTTCGAGGCGATTGGCGAAGGTGCGATGGTGAACAGTAGTAGATGGGTCGTCGACGTTGTATTCGTGTCGTTTCGCGAATGCGCGCTACCCCAGAATCGATGGATCGCAGTCAGTTGCAGTGTGGATACGATGACTGATGCTGTTATGTCTTGAGCTTGTGGACAGCGGCGGATGTGCAAGGGACGTAGAGGTGACCGTGGCAGGCGTTAAGTACAGTGCTGTTGAGCTGGAATGTATGGGTGAGAATGGGTGAGAATGGACGAGAGTAAGGAGGCGCACCTAGTGGATCTCCCGCTCCCACGGGTCTTCCTTACAGTCTCCTTCTCCAATTCCATCTTGTTCATGGTCGTGGATGTGGTTGACACGGAGGAGATGAGCGAACGATGTGAACGAGATGATGGTGATGAGTGAAAATCAGCCACCAACCACAGTGTTGACGGCGCGTCTCGGTGACTGCGGAATATGAATAATGATGCCACGGCTTCCAAAGCCTGAGGCCTCAGCCGTTGGCCGCGCAAAGCCGCCTCCAAAGCTCAGTTCGGCTCGGCTTTGGACGGCCGGTTGCTGGCGGCTCGAGGGACTAAATAACAATAGCAAGACGCGGGTAAGTACAAAAAACATGTCAATAGTCTTCAATAGTACCTAAATCGATCCGAACTTGTTCAATGTTCTACGATTCGTATTTCTGATTGTGTGATGGGAATATTCCTAACACTTCACAAACTAGCCTTAACCGTATCCTCTGAGTTTCGTCTCATCTCGTCTCGTATCTATAAGATTCAAGGCCGATCACAGCTGTAACACCTCCTAGACTTTTCCTAGACTACCCTAGTAAATGGCAGAAAATATTTTGTTGTTTACAGAAGATCTGCGTATCCGAATTATGGCTGAGTTGGATGGATGTTCTCAGCATGGTCTTCGTCGTTTTCAATGTGTTATCCCGACTTAAGACTCACAATAGGCGTGCAAGTCACTATACGAAACCATTCACAGCTCTGCTCTCTTCACTTCGATGGCCTGGAAGACGCAGGAAGGTCCACATCAGCGACTTTCTCTCGTAGCCGCTCTTCAGCGTCGACGCGAGGCCTGGTTTACACCAAATTTGGCGGATCCTATTTACACCTTTGGGCCAAGATATCGCTACCATTGCGAAAATTACAGGCTTGACGATGGCGTATTCGCTGTGACGAATGGGAGTCGTCTTAAAGTCATGTGGTTACCTATTGCCGGCAATCCTGAAGGGCGGTCGATTGAGCATGATTTGTCCACTACTCCGAATACAGTGTTCTGTATGGATCCTATGCAGGATATGATTGCTATGCTGGAAAAATCCAACAGAGTGCAAGTGAGTAAAACTTTGTTGGATCGGTCCCTGACATTTATCTCTCCAATCAGTCCCATGTCCCGAGACTACGTTCGCGTCATATGCATATACATAAGGACATTCTCTACCAACAACCCTCACTCACGTGCTTGTAAGAGCATCTTTCAGTTCACCGACGTCAGTTCGAGCTCTCTGGGAGGTACATTCAAAACCCGAAACTCGAGATCTCGCACAATACGCTCGTACTTTGGACATGCGACTATATGCCTCGCGTGCTCATAAGACGCACCTTTGTGAGAATAATGCATTGGTCGGTACTTAAATCGACTGCAGCCGATACTCGACGACAAAAGATTAACGTTGTACAACAAGTGCTAACAGTGGAGTTGAACAATCCCTGGTATGCGTGACATCAGTTCATAGGAAATTCGACAGTGGTTTGTGTTAAAAAGGGTGTTGAAGAGAGGACGAACCATAAACAATGCGCCTCGGGCGCTCGGTGATATAGAAGAGGAAACCAAGCGCACCGCCCCCTGCGCACCTCTCGCTCGACCCTCGACTTCGCACTGTCGAACCTCGCTTCCTCGCCTGCACATGCCCTCTCGTCCTCTCTTCTGCTCGTCCTCTCTTCTGCTCATCCTCTCTTCTGCTCATCCTCCCATCCTCCCGTCCACCAGCCCTTCATTCCTTCGTTTCGTCCCCTCGTTGTCATTTCGTCCCGTCCTCAATCCATCCCTCCCATTGCCCATGCTCCCCACTGCGTCGTCCTTTCCTGGTTCCATCCTCTTGACTCCGCAGTCCCATCGTCCCAACCTACATTCACCGTCCCTCCG
>MU155384.1:0-49013 GCA_015484465.1 Pholiota conissans
TTGTAGCCAACAAAACTTGCCATTTCGGCGAAATCAGGACTAGAACATGCGTTTTCAAAGGGAATGGGAATTTTTGACGAAAAATAAACTCATAGCAAGTCATGCATCATGGACGCAAAGCAGAAATTTGGTAAGTCCAGTTCGTACATCTTTAAGGCAAAACCCCGGTCTCCACGCAGTGATATATGATAGACGAAGGCATTGTAAATCATGATTATGATTGAGAGCCTTGACACGATTCTCACATAGGTCATGTATTCGAATAAATCAAGGCGTAAACATTCTTTGTCTTCGACTTAGAAACCACCCCTCCAACAATGGACTAGGGCTATGCTATCCCGACCACTACGGTATCACAACACCACGTGCAACCTTCTGTGTCATGGCGAAACACATCGACTCCAAGGGACCTGGGCCACAGCTTGCGGCAGAGGAATATATCTATCAACGCACGCCAAAAATATCTCCTTTGGGAAATGCTTGGGGTGGAGGTATAAAGGCCAGGTGGCATCGAAGCTCTGATTCCCTGTCAAAGCAGGTCTTTCCCCCCATACCTCGTAGCGTGAGTTGTTTTTCTCAAATTTGCGTCCTACCTGGCTGCTTGTTACTGGATGCTGATCTATGTTCTCTGACATGTAGCTGGTGCTCGAAATATAATCAACTCGCCATTATCAAGTCAGCGCCCTTCCTATCTTTCTTTACGCCCAGTTAATTGACCCTTTTTTCTTCGTCTGGTCATTAGCAAATTTAAATAAAAATGCGCTTCAACATCCTTCTATCCGCCACCTTCCTCGCGACCTTCGCCGCAGGTCTAGTCATCCCTACAAATGGCCCTCTCGAATCCCGCGAACTCGAAGTCCGCGAAGGCGTCGTAGACGATCTCTCCGATGGCATGGTCTTCAAGCGGGAGCCTCGGTCGTCTGGCGCGAAGAAAGCGCGCATCGCAGCAGCCGCGCCTGGAAAGGCGGCAGCGAAAGCAGCGAGGAAAGCTAGCTTTGCGCCTGCTGCTAAAGCGCACAAGGCAACGACCAACTTGCCTAACAGAAACTCTAAGTTCCATGTGGCAGCGGCACCTGGGACTGGGAAGCCTGCGCGTGCGTGTCTTGTTTGAAGATTTGGATAGGCGTGCTGACAATGACATCTATAATTTTAGACTCTTATACTGGTAAAGAGGTACGGAAGGCAGTATTTGACAGTCACATGGAGGCGCACCGAGTCAAAGGGATAAGCAAGACCCAACAAAAGAAGTCGCCCTTGAAGGTAATTCATCCCACACGCAAAAAATACAAGAGCTTATGTCTAACCTTTCATCTTCAACAGAGCTTCAACAACAGGCCGCACGAAGTTCCCAATGCCCATGGAGGAGCAAGGCCGCTCAATCACATGAACGTTGTGCACGGTAGCGCGCACCACCCCCCAGGCAGAGAATTCCCCCTCCCCAACAAGCACAACCCAGCCACCCCCAGTCCAGCGCGCGTCATTACCCAGAAAACGAAAGGCGGACACCAGACTTTCCGCGGTGTGATCGCCCATGACCAGTCGAGGACGCCAGGTCCCGGATATAACGACCATTTCCAGGTCAAGCCAAGGAAGCACTAAATTAAGCGCCCGTCCCGCGGAGCTTTTAGTTTATGCTGTTGATGATAGGTTAACGAAACATGTTCCGTAATCTTGTGAATGATCATGTCTTCGTGTTGACGACTCGGATTCAGATTCGGAAAGCTTGCCAGAAGTACGTATGACGCTGCTTAATCTGTCGAAAAGCTGGTTATACGATTCTACTCATTCGTTGCGTCTCAAACAACATTCCAGTTGAAGTATATCCTTGAGTAATGAAGTCGGCCTTTTATTGCAACCGATGGATCATGGTGGTGTAGCATTATTGCATGAAGTATAAAATCCATTCGACATATGAAAAACATATTTCACGTCGAGAATGGCCAAGGATTTACACTTCTATCGCGGCTGTGTTCAGTGATATGGACATCTAACTTTGTTTCTCCCGTAGATTCATTGGAGATTCGACCTGGCACCAAAATAATATTTTTCTTGATATTCAGACGCATGCACAAAGTATAGGCTTATTGGAGAGCGTAAATTAAGGTGCTTTCAAACACCATTATGTCTACCACTTCATCATACATCTATTATAATAAGGTACAAACTATGTACATTCCCTGTCAATGCCGGCGCCTTTTGCATGTAGTCTACAATCCCTCGCGACACCAAGCCTGTTGAAGAAATATTCACCATATCATACCTTCAGCAAGCCCCTGAATGATTGATAATTCCCTCCTTTTTAAACAACCCACTAACACTCATCTGCAGAAACCTCGTTCCAGATAATCCCCTTCCAGCGCAAATTCATACCACGAAATGCGCTTCAACGTCCTCATATCCCTCACCTTTCTCGCCACCTTCGTTGCAGGGCGCGCCGTCATACCCACCGACGGCGCGCTCTCGCCCTGCAGCGAGCTGGAGGCGCTCGAGGGCGCCGCCGAGAAGCTTTGGGGTGCGATAATGTTCAGATCGTCCAACGCCAAGAAGGCGCGCATCGCCCTCGAGGCGCCAGCGAAGGCGGAAGCGAAGGCGAAAAGGATAGAGGCGGCGCAGCGAGCTGCGAAGAAGTACAAAGGAACCACCAATTTGCCTGATAGAAAGACGACGTTCCATGTCCCGGGTGCGCCAGCGACGCCCGCGAAGCCTGCGCGTATGTCATTCCCATTCTGAGATGAACGCTTGAGCCTCGAGTAACACTTTTGTGGACTAAAATTTGGAGTTTTCTAGGAACGTATACTGGCGTGGACGTCCGGAAGGCAGTGTACGAGGGACATAAGGAAGCGGATCGTATCAAGAACCTCAGCAAGACTAAACAGAAAAGCTCTTTACTGAAGGTGAGTTCAGCGCTTACCCGCTGTCCCAAAAAGAAACGGGCCGCTGAATATATCAATGCATCTCCATCTCCAGCCCTTCCACAACAGGCTGCATGAAGTTCCGCGTCCGAGAGGTGCGGCGAGACCTTTGAAAAATATGAAAGTCCTCCCCAACAACGCGCGCCATCCTCCAGGTAAGGAGTTCCCTCTCTACGAGCCAGGCAGCACCACCCTTGGTCCGGCTCGTGTCATTACCCAGAAGACGAAGCAAGGCCACACCACAGTCAAAGGTGTTGTTTCTCATGACCAGTCGAGGCAACCAGGTCCAGGATACAACGACCACTTCAAGGTTAAAGGGAAGAAGCACTAATTTGGGACGCATTGTGTACTTTCAACTTCTTGTTCGCTATTACCCTGTTGGGGGAAATCTTTGATATTTGGACGAGATACGAGCGTCTTCAAGTTGCGCATAGTATCGCAGATATGTTATCGCCTTGATAATAAATCACTTCTTGCATGTCAAATGATGTGGGCGCTTAATGGTTAACTGGGACTTAGCTTATTAATCAAAGCAGAAGAATCAGCCCTGAGACATGCTGAATATAAAAACAAATAAATCTGACCAAGTGAGTGAAGGCGTTCAGAGACGGCCAGTATTTTACATTCCCCTCCACCTGCAAGACGCTAATCTATGATCTTCTAAACATCATTCCGATTCCCTAATATCAATCAAGTCATACCCCAAGTCAGCCACGAATGCTCCATAGTCATACCAATATATAAGCGCCCCACTTATCATCCATTCCAGATCCTTCTTAGAGCAAAATGCGCTTCAACGTCCTCGTCTCCATAACCTTCCTCGCCACCTTCGCCGCAGGGCGGGCCGTCATACCCACCGACGGCGCGCTCGCACCATGCAGCGAGCTTGAGGCGCTCGAGGGCGCCGCCGAGAAGCTTTGGGGTGCGATAGTGTTCAGATCGTCCAACGCCAAGAAGGCGCGCATTGCCGCTGCGGCCCCAGGAAAGGCGGCCGAGAAGGCTGCCAGAAAGGCCCAAGCTCAGCGCGCGAGAAAGGAATACCAGGCTACCACCGGTTTGCCTCACAGGAAGACGACATTCCATGTTCCTGGGGCGCCGCCTAAGCTACCGCGTAAGTAATTTTTTGCTTGTCGAAGGAAAGGTGGTAGCGTTGTTGACTGTCATTTTGTGGGGGGATTTCAGACACGTATACTGGGAAAGATGTCCGGAAAGCCGTTTATGACAGCCACAAGGAAGCCGATCGCATCAAGGGCCTCAGCAAGACTCAGCAGAAGAAGTCTCCACTAAAAGTAAGCTTGAATGGATGGAAATTGTCGGCAAAATATCCCCTGACCCTGCAAATTTTCCAAAAAGGATTTCAACAATTACAAGCATGCTCTCCCCAAAACTAAAGGAGGAGGACAGAGACCGTTGAGAAATCTGAAAGTCATCAAAGGAAAGCCGAACCGTCCACCAGGAAAAGAATTCCCCCTGCCCGACACGCATAACCCGGCTGGCGTTGGTCCCGCTCGCGTTATCACGCAGACGAAGAAGGGCAGACACAACTTCAAGGGTGTCGTTTCTCATGACCAGTCGAGGTTGCCCGGCACACATGGGTATAATGATCACTTCAAAGTCAAGGGGAAGAAACCAAAGAATTGAGGTCGGGCGAGTCGGCTGTGCCAGGTTAGATACAGAAAGCCATTAATTACGTTGTGATTTCGATTTGGCATATGCGAGAAATACGAGAGTCTGGATCGTTTGCTGAGAATGTGTCAAGTCGCGTTAGCTTGAAAAAGCATAAGAAACATCTAATATCGTTAGACAAATGAGAAATCTATGCTGTAGCGTTCACTATAATCACAGGAATCATTATCAAAAAGACAGATCCATGCAAAGCTCACAACATATCTGCCTGCGCCTTCATCTTGAAGTAATCCTCATGCAGCCCACACTCCGTCTTCTCCTTCCCTGCCTACCTCCCCGCCCGCTCGTCCTGTCCCTCCGCGACCTTGCTCGTGCTATGCCAGTCCCCGACACTGCGGTATCCCTGATCGAGCAGCTTGTTCCTCGGGACGTTACTAGTCTCGGACCAGCCTCTCTTATTCTCGCTCGAAACGCTGCTCATTTCGGATGATGGCGACCTTCTGAAGTCAGAAAATATGTTCTTCAATAGTGGGAAAGCAACAGGCCTGTTAAGAGAGGCTGGTCCGAGACTACGTTCTTATAACCTCGAGCTTCAGCCATCAAATGCAACGCTCAGCGCACCGGTAAGTCCCGAACCGGTAAATGCTGTGCACGCTGCTTCATCCTTTGACACCACCGCTCACCGACGATACCGACACCAAGTAGAAAACACATAATTGCCGACTTCCAGTAGATATTGATGGCATTTTATTCCAGTCAAAAAAGAATGAAATAAGATGGGTATATGCCATTAATTGTAACGGCCTACACTACAAGTTGTTCTCCGTGATGTACCACTCAACCATGGCGAAGTTCCATGCGAAAAGGAGGTATAGTTTTAGCAGGCCGGTAGCGTCGACTTCGAGCAGTTGGATCGAGGCGCGAGCGCCGCCTTGAGATGCACGTCTGCCAGTGATGACGGATTGGACATTGAATTGCTTATACGCTCTTTGCACTGGCTCTACCCAATAAACAACGCAATGAGTATTCAGAAATATAGCAATTACTTTTGCGCACCTTGACAACATAGTCATAATTTTTTTCGTCCGTCTCCCAATGCCGCTCTCCATATTTCGCCTCGAAATCCTTCACGGTCTCACATCCTTCAGATTTGAACACATTCACAGGAACATTATACCTCTTCTTCACATCCTCAACCAGCTCATACGTCTCCTGGAAGTGGTACAGTGTATTAAGGAAGATCAGAGGCGGCGGCGATATCGTCACTTTTGACAGCATGTCGATCGCGACGAGTCCAGTAAGGCCAAATGCCGTCGTTTGATATAGATTCGGAAGATATGCGATCCCCCATTGCAGATAAAGACGGACAACTACTCAAACAATTTCCAACAGACGAGCAAATTAACACTTGTAATATGCACTTTTTTTTTTACAAAGAAACGGGTATCCTGAAAGAGAAACAGGAATTTCAAGATTATTCCCGGTGAATTCCCGGCCCCATCGTCCATTGCTGAAACGGGGAATGTTGGAAAATCGGCGGGAGGTCACCCCCATATTTGTCCCCGGTTCCGTTTTCCCCGTTAACATAGGATGGAACCCACTTACCGAACATTTATTCTTACTTGTGCGGGAACTTTTTCCACAATAGTCGGTATATTACCCTAGATAAAATTCCCCGCTTTAGGGTCTTACAGTGCGATCTCGGGGACGAGGTTTGTGGTTTACACGGTCAAACCTGGTGTATCATCGACAAGGCCAAGTTAATCTTCGACGTTTGGAAACGTTTGCTTGGGCGTACTCCACGGATTTTGAGGTAGCGATGACCGATACTTACACCAATTACATATCTGATAGCCATGCAAACTATGCCAGGAAGGCGATGCATCAGGAAATGGAAGTGTAAGTCATGGGCGCAGAGCAGAAATTTGGTAAGTCTAGTTCGTACCTCCCCAAAGCAAAACCCCAGTCTTCATGCATAGTGATATATGATAGACGAAGGCAATGTAAATCATGATTATGATTGAGCGCCTTGACACAATTCTCACAGGTCATGTATTCGAATAAATCAAGGTCTCTTTTGCCTTCGACTTAGAATTTAATTACCCCTCCGACAACGGACTAGGGCTATCCTATTCCGGCAACTACGGTATTACAATACCACCTGCAACCTTCTATGTCATGGCGAAACACTTATCGACTCCAAAGAACTTGGGCCACAGCTCGCGGCAGAGTATCTTTAGCAGCGCACTCCAAAAATATTTCCCTTGGGAAATGCTCGGGGAGGAGGTATAAAGGCCAGGTGGCATCGAAGCTCTGGTTCCCTGTCAAAGCAGGTCTTTCCCCCATATCTCGTAGCGTGAGTGGCTTTCTTCGAGATTTGGTGTCTTGCCTGGCTGCTTGTTACTGGATGCTGATCTATGTTCTCCGACATCTAGCTGGTGCTCGAAATATAATCAACTCGCCATTATCAAGTCAGCGCCCTTCCTATCTTTCTTTGCGCCCGGTTAATTGATCCTTTTTTTCTTCGATTGGTTATTAGCAAATTTAAATAAAAATGCGCTTCAACATCCTTCTATCCATCACCTTCTTCGCGACCTTCGCCGCAGGTCTAGTCATCCCTACAAATGGCCCCCTCGAATTCCGCGACCTCGAGGTCCGAGAAGGCGTGGTGGACGACCTCTCCGATGGTATGGTCTTCAAGCGGGAGCCTCGTTCGTCCGGCGCGAAGAAAGCGCGCATCGCAGCTGCCGCGTCTGAAAAGGTGGCAGCGAAAGCTGCGAGGAAAAAGAGCTTTGAGCATGCTGCTAAAGCGCAAAAGGGAACGACCAACTTGCCTAACAGACACTCTACGTTCCATGTGGCGGCGGCACCTGGGACTGAGCTCGAGAAGCCTGCGCGTGCGTGCTTTGTTTGAATCGGACATGTTGATCGGGATAGGCGTGCTGACATTGTCATTTATAATTATAACTTTGTAGACTCATATACTGGTAAAGAGGTGCGGAAGGCGATATTCGACAGCCACATGGAGGCGCACCGAATTAAAGGCATAACCAAGAATCAACGAAAGAAGTCGCCTTTGAAGGTAACTCATTGTATATGCCAAAAATACAAGAGCTCTAACCTTTCATATCCTTCAACAGAGCTTCAATAACAGACCTCACGAAGTCCCCAAACCCCACGGAGGAGCAAGGCCGCTCAAGCACATGAACGTCGTGCACGGCAGCGCACACCACCCTCCAGGCAGAGAGTTCCCCCTCCCCAATAAGCACGACGCAGCCAAACCCAGCCCAGCGCGTGTCATCATTCAGCAAACAAAGGGCGGACACTACACTTTCCGCGGTGTGGTTTCCCATGACCAGTCGAGGACGCCAGGTCCCGGATATAACGACCATTTCCAAGTCAAGCCGAGGAGGCACTAAATTAAGCGCCCGTCCAGCGGGGCTTTTAACTTACGATGTTGATGATGGATTAATGAAACATGTTCCGTAATCTTGAGAAAAATCATGTCTTCGTGTTGATGACTCGGATTCACACTCGGAAAGCTTGCTAGAAGTACGTATGACGCTGCTTGATCAGTAAATGAGCTGGTTATACCATTCTACTCATTCGTTACGTCTCGAGCAACATTTCAATTGCAGTACATCCTTGAGTAATGAAGTCGGCCTTTTATTACGACCGATGGACCATGATGGTGTAGCAATATTACATGAAGCATAATATCCATCTGACATACGAAAAACATATTTCACGTCGAGAATGGCCCCCGTGGTCAGGAGGCGCTGCCACGCCAGAGAAAATCCAGCATAATCGCAACCATTCAGAAATATTTCCTTCTGGGTTGATAAACTGAAATGTAGTGCTAATCTACGATACCCAACGACGCCCGTCTGGTGCCCAAAATATTTACCAAATCACACCTCCAGGCCAGTCCCTGAATGCTTCATAGTCCTTACCAATATATTACCGCTCTCATTCCAGATATTCCTTCTTGAAGTAAAATGCGCTTCAACGTCTTGATACCCTTTGCATTCCTCGCCACCTTCGCCGTAGGGCGTGCCATCGTCCCCAGCGACGGCGCGCTCGCACCATGCATGGTTATAATGACTGACTTGTAGAGGATGCTAAGACAAGTATACTGGTGTGGATATCCGGAAAGCCGTTTATGATAGCCACAAGGAAGCCGATCGCCTCAAGAATGGAAATCTCAGCAATGCCGAGCGGAGGAGATCGCGACTGAAAGTAAGCTTGAATGCACAAATTATCGGAAAATATCTTCTGACCTGCAAAATAAAATAAAAAAGAATTTCTACAACTACCAGCACGCTGTCCCCAAAGTTATAGGAGGAGGACAGAGACCATTGAGAAATCTTAAAGTCATCAAAGGAAAGCCGAACCGTCCACCAGGGAAAGAATTCCCCCCTGCCGGACACGCATAACCCGGCCGGCGTTGGCCCCGCTCGCGTTATCACGCAGACAAAGAAGGGTAAGCATAACTTCAAGGGTGTCGTTTCTCATGATCAGTCGAGGTTGCCTGGCACACCTGGATATAACGACCACTTCAAGGTCAAGGGGAAGAAGCCAAAGCATTGATGTCGGACGAGTCGGTGTAGATATCCAAAGTTATTGATTGTGCTGTGATTTCGATTGGCCATATGCGAGAAATACGATTGTCAGTTGAAGACAGGCTTGATCATTACTTGCGAAATTGTCGAAGTATCAGCCGCGTTAGCTCGAGAAAGCAAGTGGCATCTAATATCATTAGATAAATAAAAAATCTACGCTGTAGCGTCCACTATAATTGCAAAAATTAATATCAGAACTACAGACACATGCAAGCTCACAACGTACCTGCTTGCGCCTTAGCCTGCGCCTTCATCTTGAAGTAATCCTCATGCAGCCCACACTCCGTCTTCTCCTTCCCGGCCCACCTCCCCGCCCGCTCGTCCTGTCCCTCCACGACCTTGCTTGTACTGTGCCAGTCCCCAACGCTGCGGTATCCCTGATCAAGCAGCTTGTTCCTCGGGACGTTGTTCTCCTTGATGTACCACTCAACCATGGCGAAGTTCCATGCGAAAAGTGGATTCAGTTTTAGCAGGCCGGTGGTGTCGACTTCGAGTGGTTGGAGAGAGGCGCGCGCGCCGCCTTGAGATGCACGCCTACCCGTGATGACAGATTGGACATTGAATTGCCTATACGCTCTTTGCGCTGGCTCTACCTATTAAATAATTCGATGATTATTCAAATATATAGCAAGCACTTTACTTACCTTGACAACATAATCGTAATTCGCCTCGTCCGTCTCCCAATGCCGCTCTCCATATTTCGCTTCGAAATCCTTCACGGTCTTGCATCCTTCAGGCTTGAACACATGCACAGGTACATTATACCTCTTCTTTACGTCCTCCACCAGCTCATATGTCTCCTGGAAGTGGTACAGAGTATCAAGGAAGATCAGAGGCGGCGGCGATGTCGTCAATTTTGACAGCATGTCGATCGCGACGAGTCCAGTAAGGCCAAACGCAGTCGTTTGATATAGATTCGGAAGGTATTCAATCCCCCATTGCAGGATCTCTTCTGGCGTCAGAATTGAGAGATATGCATTGATTTTGGATAGATCGGATTGGCTCAGAGGAAGCGAGAGAGGTTTGGAGAACTCTGGAGCTGATGTGGAGGCCATTGGTAGGCGAATTTGATATTCAAATTGATGAGAAGAGTTGTTATGGATGATGCAATGGGTTAGGAGGATTATCTATGGGCAATAGTGGGGATGATGGAAGATATACGAGCCCTTGCATCTTGGATTTGTCAAGGCCTTATTTTTACTCGATGGCGCAAAGGTGAGGAATTGCGGAAAACACGTGACGTCATGGGCGTAATTCCAGCGCATCTTATCTTATCATCCAAACAATCTTGATTTTCAACGTGCGGAAAATGGCAACTAAGGCTTGAAAATCGACAGAGTTCCGGATAGAATTGATGTTTGCATGTTCTTGCTAAATGTACAGGTAATTAAACCACCTTATCTCCTTTTTTCTGGAATTTTGCGCCGACTAAACTCCGACAACAAAATTGCAACAAAAACAGATTAGCCACCAAAAAGTCGGCAAGAAGAAAAGCTTTCCTCACATATTAAATGCACACCTAGTCAAAGAAAAGGCCCTGAATCAGTCAGAAGCCTTCTTTTTCTTATCCTCCACAACCTCCACATTCGCAATCGGCACCCCCTTAAGCACGCCCTCGCCCTTCTCCAAAATCTCCAAAATCTCATCCGACACATCGCCCTGCACCACAATCTCGTCCAAGCCTTGGGCATTCTTTGTCACCGACGCCCCCGTCGCGAATCGTCCCGCCAGCTGCTTCGCTGCCTTTTTTAGGTCGATGGAGAACGCCTCGAGGCCGTGAATGGCGGTGACGTGTTTGCGCTTCGTGCGCTCGATCCGGCGGATCGTGACCTGTTGGATGGATAAGAGTGAGCACAGGAATATGAAGAGAGAGATAGAGTAAGTATACCTGCGATGCCAGTTTCTTCTTCAACGCAGCGTCGGCCTTGGCTTCGGCCTTTGCCTCCTTCTTTGCCGTCTCCTTCTCTAGCTTTGCTTGCGCTTCAAGACTCAGCGTGCCAATTTTCGACGTCAGAGCCTCTATACAGACATCAATGAAGAGTAAATATAAGAAACTAAATATGGTCACGCAGAATGTCGAGGACGCACCTTCAGAGTAATACTTATCATAAAGCTCCTGATTCTCCTCCTTCAACCACTCTTTGCATCGCGTAAGACTTGATCCAAATTCGCAGTATTCCAGAGGGAAAGAGCACACTATCCCAACCCCAGAATCAACATCAGCACATTGCGTAAAACCAGCGACGATCCGAAAACGAGGTCGACACCAACACCAACACCGATATCGATCCATAGAACATCGAACGCATAGATCACGGAACGCCTCAAAGATCATCAAACATATATAGTGCATATATCTCACCTTCGCAATAGAACACTTTCTGGGGAGGTGTAGGCTCCTTCGGGGGCTCTGCGGCTGGTTGGGAGGTCGATGCTTCTCCTTCGGCGGGTCTGGCGGGGGATGCGGCGCGCTGTTTCTTTCCCATGTCTTCGAACTTGTAAAGGTAAGACGATTATATCTGTAAGATGTCGGATTATATGAGAATTGAAGGACGGAGGAGAAGAAGGCTCTCCAATAGAGTATGTGGCCGTTGTGAACAAGCAGTAAGTGATCATTAGAAGGCTTGGCGTGTATCACAATCTAATCTAATCTCATCTCCATCCTCACGCGAAGACAGCCTTAGCACTATATTACTTGAGAAGTATACAAAGCCAATAAATTATGAACATTATCAAAAATCTCCACGACGTTGACACACAAAAAAAAGGTATCCTGATCAACTCTCGCAGAACTCCAGAACCTCAGAAAGAACGCAAAGAAATCTGAGGTTTCACAGCCGAATGTGCAGCTCCACCAGCACCACCTCCGACCGTGCGGCGGATGCAAAGCTCCAAAAGCTCTCGCGTAGGAGCATCCAGCTTTCCAGCAGCTTCTTTGAACGCAGACGGCGAAGTCGTGGCAAACGAGAGCAGCTGAGCGATCGTTTGCGAAGTAGTTGCCGCTGCAATTGGTTGTGATGGGGCGGTATTGGCAAGGAGAAGGGATATCGTTGGCAAGAACACGCCGAGAAGTCGAGCGCCTAATGATAATGATGTCATTTCGATTAATGTGCTATATAGCAGCGAGTCTCGAGAGATACTCACGTTGTTCTTCTGCTGTGGAAGTGAAAACTGCAGCGAATGCTTTCCAAACTTCGCCAATCGCAGCCGCTTGAGGCTCCGTAATGGTTCCATCGTGAATGAGCGGAGACATTTTGGCGATAAATTCAATGAGTCCTGGTACAAGTAATCTTGCACACTGGCGTAGAATCGGACTACCTGAAGTTGACGAAAGAGTCAAAGTTTTTGCGCAATGCGCAGCGGTAAGGGATGCCTGAAAATGGTATGAAGTATACTGCGAAATAGAATGACTAAAAACAAACCTCATCGACATCTAACAGTTTCTGGGCGATCAAATAGCAGCCATGCTCCACAACAGCTCGGCCAACTTTCACCCATGACGGAACGACAGTGAGGACGAGAACTGCTGCAAGCATGTTGTTTTTGATCTTTTTCGTGGATATCACTCCGCTGCGACCCCTTTAAAGAAGCTCAGTATTTATTTAGTATCATCAAAAATACAACTTACCGCATGCTGTCTATATTCAGTAAACACGCAGAGAGAAGTGCATGTATAAGGCGAGAGCAGCGTTCTCGTTCCTCCGGCCGATGTGATGCAGGAAGGTCGAGCAGAGATTTTAGAGCGGGCAGTGTAGGCGATACTAGGTCAATCTCCGATGACTCGTCCTTGAGTAAATCTGGGTGGAAAATAAGCCGTTGATCACTCAGATGAGCATATGTGGAAGACATACCGGTATAGAGAAGGATAGCAACCCCACGTATGTCTTCTTTCTGAGATGTACTGATGGATGCGGCGATGGTAGTGAATGCAGTGATACAGGTGGAGATCAGCGTGATTCGGTCAGACAGTTGTCCCTCTTTGGCAATATCAGCTTCGTTGTTGGGGGGAAAAAATACAGAAACACTTACGGGTGGCACTTGCACGAGTAGATGATGTTGTCTGTTTCAATATATGTGCACATATCCTGAGGCAATGAGCAGTCGGGGATGTCAGACTGAGGAAATCGACTCCCGTGGATGCAGATGTCTGAGAAGCGGCGAAGACGGAAAGCATTTCGACAAGATGAATCTGTATCGCCGCCGACTCGGTCATACCCATGCGATAACAAAGAGCAATAAACTCGTCAAAGATGGTTGGCTCCATGATCGCTGACCCTGAGTATTCAGGACGCACAAGACATTTTAACGCCTGGAGAGCGGAAACCACTGATGATTGGCGAGAACTTGTTGTAGAAGACGAATCAGCAGAAGAGGTAGCGAGGGCCTCGTAGACCAGACCAAAGATAACAAAGAAGAAAGCCGTTGGCTCTTTACGATCCGCTGTCGAGATTAAATCCTGCTTGGTTTCAGTGATCTCTTTCCCATCCATGGCTGCCAGAATATGAGGATCGCCAGCCTGCATTGCAGTCGCTACAGCCTGCAGAATGATTGCCCATGACTTCGAATAGTACTAGCAGCACGGGCAGATCAGACGAGTACAAAGAGACAGCAAATATAATACGATACATACCGGGAGTAAAACTTCTTTTCCAAGACTGGAATATGATGAATCGACGACCGATGAGGTATCATGCAAGAATTCTGAATCGATTCGGATACTGGCGTAATCTCGCAGCGAGGCTATCCACAACGAAGACAACGTAGCTCGATATGGCTTCACGACGTTCTCGAGATAACCTTGTTGCACGCTCGAGACTTGAAGTTGAGCCCATGCCGACAACGTATAGATTCTCAGCATAGCAGATGCATTGGGACTGAGTTCTCCAGCTTCGCCAAGAGAAAGCATACCAGATTCTGATAGCGGGATTGAGAAAACATGTCACAAAAAAAATACCCGAAACCAACCTTTGGATTGCTCCAGAGCGGTTGCTAAAAGCTTCAGGATGCGGCCCATACGACTGATATCTTTCACAATCCCACAACCAACGAAGATAGCGCATGCATCGATGGCCGACGCTAATATCTCGGGTGTCGAATCAGAAGAGAAAGCTGGTGTTAATGCTGCAGTTATTGGAGCTTGATGCTGTTCAAGAAGGAGAGCATCGTCGTAGGCGGGATCAGGCGAAGCGGCAAACATCTTCAAAAGAAATTAAGCACGCTACCAAATGAAAATATACGAAAGCATACCTCGATCACATCGCGTAAAACGACTAATCCTGCTAAGCGAATCTCGGTGACATACGCCGTCGAAGCCGTGAAAGCCATCTTGATAAGGTCGCTCACACGAGAAAACAACAAACCCGCAGAAGGAATGCCCAAAGTTCTTGCAACAATCGCATTAAGATGTTCTTTTCGTCCACTATTCGCCACAATGAGACAAATCTCATGCAAACACTGGAGCGCAAAGAGCTGAGTCCTCCATCGTGATGTTTGTCTACTTCTCTCCCCAGCTTTTGATTCTTGAGACAGTCCAACATTGAGCGATTCGCCCTCGTCGTCGCGTAGGTTCTGTCTTGTCGCAGCATCAGCGACTTGTTGGGACGCAGTGGTACGCGCCATGATCCGTTGGCAGAGGTCGATCCATGCCGAAGGATTGTATATCACCGTCTGCTGGAGCCAACTCGAGATAACATTCCTGACTCCTTCCACAGAGGAATCGTCATCCAACATTCCAAACAAGTCCTCCACCAATTGATCGCCTCCAAGCTTCGACATTGACAGTGCATCCTTCTGCACGAGCTGATAGAGAGCATTGATCGAGGCCAGCTTGAGCGGGCGGCGAGAAGAAGCCAAATGACCTCTGAAGCGATTCACCAGGTCCGGAATATCTGCGTACTCTGGAGCAAACATTAGGAAATGTTGGATACACTTGATCGCCTCAACGCAAATTCCTTCGTCGTCTTCGAGAGAAAATTCGTTCACAAGGCCTTGTACAAGAGCTCTCGTCCGTGCTGACTCCTGAATATCAGGGCCCAACACTGTAATGACAGCGTCTATGACCTGGCACACGATCGGGTACGCCGGAAGATCACCACTGATGTTGGCGTTGCTGAGAGTTCCGCCCTCCTTTTCGTGCGATTCTGTGAGGTAAACCTTGAGCAGCATACCCAACGTGCTTGACACGAAAGGCGCATAAGCCAAACTGGCAGCATCAATAACCCGCGCAAGCGCGTTGAGTGACCAGAAATGGACTACAGGATGAGGGTCGTTAATGAGCGACATCAAAACATTGACTGTGGTTTTGAGGAGAGGGCCAGCAGCGAGGCCACCAACATGGCTATAAATAGAGCCAAATGCCAGAGCGCATCCTGCACGGCCATTGGGATTGCGGTTGTTCACGACTTGATCTACGAGATCTTTGATTTGACTTGTCAGATAGTTCGTTCCAGATAAGCTGGCCAAACGCCCAATCGACTCGCTTGCAGCGAACCGCAGGACAAGGTCGCCATCGACTAGCCCTTCCTGTAATGCTGCGTTAATCAGTTGGCCCGGTGATTAACACGACATTACCCACCATCAAAAACGGAGAAAGCAGACTCGTAATCTGACTGCTTCCGAATGTATCCCTGGCTTGCCTGAGTTGAGTGAGACTCGCATATCTAAGAGCCATCAGCAGTGCAACTGTAGCGTTCACGAATACAGCGGCCTTTCGTCCCGTGTTCTTCTCTAATTTTGGAGACCGAACGCTCTCCAGCAACTGAGCGATAATCTTTGCAGTCGACTGAAGATCTTGGAGGGGAAGGAGGTGTGAAAAGAGTTCGATTGCACTGTTGACAACGGCTGTAGAAGGCGCAGGAGGTTCTGAGAGGATATAATCTGTATCGGAGAATCTGGCCTGGCATACTGAGAGGGGATCGTGTTCGCAGCCTCCAATGACGGGTTTACGATTCTGAAATACCCGCAAAAGTTAACGTTGCACACAGCCAAATTATCGCAGAAAACTTACCAGTGCATCGAGTGCAACCTCCACTGTATCCCTATTCAAATAATCGACCCGTGTACCGTGTCCTTCGATGCCTTCAGCACCCATTCCACCTTCCCCTCCTCCTAGACCCGATCCACTGATATTCATATCTCCCACCTCCCCACACGCCACCCCATATGCATAACCGTCCGCAGCCGTCCACAAACCACCAAATGTCCCAGTCGAGCTTGCAATGGCCGCTTGTACCGAGGAACCTGCATACCCTTCCGGACTTGCGAATAGCGACACGGCGCCTTGTAGCAACACCATTTGTGTCGTATCAGGGATACTTCCGAATCCGAGAGAGGTAAAACACTGGTGCACACGCCGGCGCAGGAGCGCTTCGCGATCTCGCATGTTCAGCGGACGCTGGCCTGTCGGTGTAAGGGCGATAGGAAGCGCATCCGCCGGATCCTCGACGTTTAATGAAATGAAGTTGTTTGCGAAGCTCAATGCGTTGCTCAGCAAAGACGCGATCCGCCGCGCGACGTCAAGAGTGATAAGGGCAGTGTTGTTCTTCAAAAAACATAGCACGGCGCTCAGCGCGCTCTCTCGCACGTGCAACAAAAATACCCACTCGGCGACGCTTCTTCCCGCAGCGGCACCCGGTCCCGAGTCCTTGCTCGTTGGTTTAGGAAGCGCGTTCCTCCAAAGCACAAGTAGTTGTGGCAGATGTGGGCGCACAAAGTTCGGGCCTAGCGCCATCAAGGCGGCAATCAACGTCCACGCGACTTCCACTTCTACGCCACCAATCTTCACTTCGTGTTCCCCGGCGCGTTTGAGAAGCTGCGTGGCGAGATCTAGAACCTTAGCGCTGACATCGTATGAGACATAGAGCGGACGACGAGGTATAATAGATACGAGAGCAGCGAGACCGTATGCGTGACCAAGCGCACGGAAAGATACTTCGGGACCGCTGGAGGAAATCACGATGGAAGAGAGATCGCGTTGAAGCTTGTCCATGACCGTCAGGATGGTTTTAGGAAGACGAAGTGGGGTGGAATAGCAGAAACATCGAAGAGCCCATGATGCAGTGACCCGGACCGTATGGCTGGGATGCGAGAGAAGTGTCACCAGAGGCTCTTGAAGGGCGTTCTACAGATGCATTAGTGATATGCCATAATACCTATGAATATAAACCCCCCACCTGTACGGGTGGAGGTGCATTGCCCAGCTGTTGAAGCAAGCCTGCTACCTCGCGCAAAACGATAACGAGCACCTTCGGAGAGGGGGCGCTCTGACCAGGCATCATAGCAGGCCATCTCTTCAAATATGCATTCGCAAGCTCTTGGATAGCCGATATTTGAGCCTGCTCGCTCAACATCCTTACGCCGACCAGGTCCCGAAGAAGGACGCCAACCAGTGATCGCACGAGAAGGACTTCATACCTCGAGGAGTTGCTCCGTGGAGTCGAAACGATGTCAGTCAACAGGTGAGAGACGATGAGTGCGAAGTTATTCTCAACAAATGTGGCGCCGAGCTTGGTAAGCGCCGAGGCGTAAAGGTCGAAAATCCCAATCCGTGTTTTCCGGCTCACGTTTGGCTTGTTGAAATGTGTCGAAAGATGCACGAACATCTCGCTTGGAGTGAGCAAGGGTTTCGTTGTCTCCGCTGCAGCTGCTGATGGTGAGAGATCATCGTCCTGAGCTTCTCCCGTTCCATCCTTCTTCCCCTTCTGTGTCTGTTCCGGGACCGAGACTGCGCGCTCGATTTGGGTGGCAGCGAGGAGATGTCCAACGAGCTGTGCGTGAGCGTGGCGAGTTGCTTGATCCGTAGTGTCCAAGCTTTTCACGCATTGGGTGATTATCGAATCGAGGTCGCTTGGGGTCAAATGGGTGGCGTCGTTGGTGGAATACATTGCGATGAGAACCTAGAGACGTTGTGATTTCGCGTACATCATATGGAAGATATTAGATATTACCTGTGTGGCTGCGCGCTGCACAGGGAACGCCTTGTCTGTGAGAGCTGATTTCATCTGCTTGAGGATATCTTTGCTCAATGCATCCGTTGCTGCTCGTTTCGCTGTCGTCAGGGATTTGTACAGTGCTATTAGAGCATGATATCGAAGGAGCGGTGACTGCTATAACACATTAGGGCAGCAACAGAACGCGTCAAGTGAACGTACATTAGAGGATCTGTGCGTCTTGATTGTAATGGTGCAGATTTCGGCCATGAGTGACATGACCTGAAAATAATCAGTATTCACGGATTCATTCGACAAAAGGACACGCACCTGTACCCCGAAGATGCCCATAAGGTCACCCAGACATGAGAATGCGGCGCTAACTCAAGCGTTCGTGTCATTGCTTCCCTCTCCGTAGCGATACGACGCACATTTTAACCACATCTCTGTCATTCGTCTTAAAATCTCCTACAAGTCGAAGGAATGCTTGGATGGTATCGAATAGGGTTCTGGTTTCGCAGCGGGTATATAGGGTGATGAGGCATCGCCCCACAAGATTCCGAATAGCTCGTCCTGGAGGAGGGTATGGATCTGCCGCTGTCACGATCTTGATAAAAGTCTTCTCAAGGTCCGCTTGTTGTGGTTTAAGATCTCCCTGGTCAATCCATGAGCCAATAACCACGATATAAAGCATACACCTTACTATTGGAACAATTCCCAGCTTCTTGTTCGTTGAGGACAACCACTGGAACAGGTAAAGCTCTCCATTGTCCCCAGAAAGTTCCTCATCATGAAACTCTTCGATTACAGGAAGATCTGTTGACATTTAAAAGAAAGGAATGGTAGAGTTACAGGGTCAAGAGAAGGCTAGTAGTGGTAAAGTAATTAAACTGGCGTAATCTTACTGAGCTTTCAAAGCCATCGGCTTTGATCCCAAGCATAGCCAAATACGCCCCTTTAAAGTCGATTCGCGCTTCAAGTGATTATGATATTTGTCACTAAGTTTCTAATCCTCTTGTCGCAGCAAACTACACGGTGCGTAAAGACTTCTACATTAATGACGAGGCTTCGGAGCGGCAGCTTTAGTCGAGTGCGACGCCGTCAGAACTTGAGCTTTGGGCACCTTCAAGTTGGTCAACCGGTTTCCTGCTTTCCTAACACGAGATTGCTTCTTCGGAGGATGGGAGGATTTTGCCTTTACTCCATGCGCTGTTTTGGCGTTCGACGCGCGGTGCAACTTGGTCGACTGCGCTCCCTTTTTGCCGACATGGGAAGTTGCAGTTCGACTTTTCGGGTGAGCAGGGGTAGCTTTTGTGTGGATCTTGGAGGCCCTAGACCGACTGGGGTGCGCGCCATGGGCAACCTTCAAAGATTTCCCTCCTTTAGTAGCAGCGGTCCTGAGCTTGGTCGCGTGAGCTCCCTCCTTAGAGGCACGCAATGTCTTCGCTCCTCCACGACTAACCGCGACATGGGCTTGTCTTTCAATCACCTATACTCTACATTCTCACTTCCAAGTATGTCTGTGTATCGACTTCTTCGATCACCACAAGCTGATAAACCAACGTACTCTTCTCTCTAACGATACACACTGATCATTTTCTTCTGACATCCATCATGCATTCGCTGAATTATCGACGTACAGGCACGCTGAACCGCTACATCTACTAATGGCGCTTAACAGGAGGCTTGGTCACACGCGACGCTACCTTTGGTTGGACTACAGGTTTAGGGACATGCGCTTGAGTCTTCGGTTGACGCGCAGGTGCTACTTTTCCGATGTGAGGTGACTGGCGTCTGGGACGAGTAGCTTTTACCTGATGAACAGTTTTGGGACCTTTGACGAAGGGTGTCCTCGAGCGACTTGGGGTCGAATGCGCGCCGTGCGCGGCCTTCGCAGTGGCATGCGCTCCTTTGAGAGCGGTCTTCAGCTTGGGGGAGCGAGGACCCGTTTTGGAGGACCTAATAGCTGCCTTAGAGGACCGAATCCCTGCTTTTGAGGGGCGAGTCCCGGCCTTCGCCCTAATCGAAGACTTCGCTCCACGAGTGCCCTTAACCGCCTTTCCAGCCACATAGGGACGAGCTTTGACGCCACCGCGTGCGTTAGTCGACGAAACCTTCGAGGACTTGGAAATGCGACCAGCATGGCGGGCAGCACCCTTTGACGCAATCTTCGACGTTGTTTTGGCAAGCCGGCTAACCTTGGCACGAGTGCCACCGACTTTGGAGACGCGACCTCCCTTGACATGCGCAGCAGCGCCGGCCTTGGTGAGATGACCAGCCTTGGTGAGACGACCGGCCTTCACATGAGCAGCACCTGTTTTCGCGACATGGCCAATCTTAACCTCCTTAGCGCCCACTGGAGCAAGATGGTCAGCCTTGGCGTGATTAGCGCTCGTCTTACGAACTTGGGCGCGAGCTTTCGAAGCGACCTTAGAACCATGGGCTGCACGGGCTGCACCCTTCAAGACGGGCTTGGTAGCTTTTGTATGTTGAGATACACCATGAGTGACGCCCGCCTTAGCGAGACGCCCGACCCTAGAACGAGTAGCGCCCGCCGCGACCTGACGGCCAGTCTTACCACGCGCAGCGCCTGGCTTCGTAAGTGACGCCTTGAGCGGGCGAAGTGGTTTCGTGCCAACTTTCACAGCGGAAGTCTTCTTCTGTGCCGCCTTTTTGGCCATATTTTTCGGAGGAACCTTGCAAGAATTGCGTCGGGCGAGATAGACAAGCTTGAAAAAGAATGCTCGGTATTGAATTTCTAAATATAAAAAGGGCATCGTACCAGATCATCATCGCCCGCGAGCAGGGCACGATTGAAAAGGTGGATATCACGTCTGTCAAAATTTCGCTTGGAACATAAGCTAGCGAACACCCTAAACGCTATTCGTCAGAAAACTTGTCAATCAAAGCAGGTCTCAGACATACGCATAAGATTCTGCGTTGGAGTGCATGTTGTTCGCATTATCTCTGGTATCGGTGAACTCTCTGTCAGCGTTGACTTTGGCGATAGTCTTGTGCATGTTGTGGGCCGATGTGTCTGTATCGCTATTGAGCCAGTCCCTACATATAATGATACGAAGGAAATTTCACTGACACCCAGTGCGCCCTTCGACTGCGTGGGACGATCCATCGTGGGGCTGAATGATATTTCCGCCCTTGTTGACATTGTCTCCTGTCTTCGACAACTGATGGGTGGCCTCGTGAATAAGCGTTCCGGCGCGACCTGCATCGTTCAATTTATTTCTACCAGAACCTAAATTTCCGTCAATGAAGCAGTCTAAACGAGCAACGATACTGGAGGATAAACCCACCATGGAATTGGGAACTGAATAGGGCCTTCCCCGCGGTCCAAGGTCCTACTTCGTTCCCTTGTGCATCTGGTCGTCTTGACCATGGAATTGCCGCGATCGACTTAGGATCCTCGTCAGGGGCATTGAATGGATGTGTTGCCAGTTTCACTCGAATATTTTTGGTCTCGAGGTCTTTTATCGTCGAGCTGATTACGCCATGCTTTAGATTGGGATGCTTCCCAAAAGCTGCCTCGAATTCGCCCTTGGCTGTTGTTTTCCGTAAGTTGTAGCCTTTTCGCATTGCTTCGATTTGTTGATTGGCTGCACGATGCCTATAAGTCACCGCGGTTATCGAAAGATAATGTGACAAACTGACCGTCCGTTTTCGCTTTTTCTAATCTGACTTTGTTGGCCTCTTCTTCAGGCGTTAAATCTGTGGTTGTGTCATATTCAATACCCAGAGGGACAGCAAGAGCGACTGTAGACGCAAAGTCATAATCATTAATCAAGATTACAAAGAGTACTGGGTGTACACACCTCGAGCAATGAGAAGAATCCATAAGAGTTTAGAAGAATTGAAAAGCATGGCGACCTGCACCTAGAGAACGATCAGCTTTGTTCAACACTGGCTGTGAATTTGCTGACCTGCTAGGATTTTTTTAATGGAATGTGAGGGAAATCGACCGGCGACTGAGGTTCTATGGTCTACCCCCTCCCCGTTATATACGTCGCCGTAAATGGATTTAAAAGAGCCGTTGGCTATGTCAGATAGAAAACAGCGGGAACATATGGAGGAGCAGTAAGTGCGGTCGCCAGGAGTCCCCAGGACAGGATTGGTCAGGCCCTAGAAGCCATTGATATGAATACTTGAAAGTCAGGGTACACTTTTGTTTTCGTCCTAGTGAAGAGATATATGGAGGATAACGTTTACATTCAATCGGTCATCGTGGTGGGTGCAAAACTGAAACCCACTGGTCAGCCGACGTCTCATCTCAATACCCAGCTGAAGTGCGAAAGGGATCAGCGATGCGGTGTAGGTCAGGGAATAATGGACGGATCGATGAAGCTTGATTGGAAAAACAAGAACGTCGTCGAAATGTAGTCTGCGGTTCAGGGCCACGAGAATTCAACTGACTCCCTGGCCAGATAGCCCGTCCATATCGACATCGCGCGCGAACTGAGGTACGTTGATCGGCGCCTCAGTCTTTCAGCAGTCATACCTTGTCTTGTTCAAGTCCTTTCGTCTCGGAACAAGGCGTCAGATTTCAGCGAGCGGGGCATCATTAGCCTACCCGCGTTGTCCAACTCGTCGGGCGTCGTCGTCATTGCGAGCTGCTGATAGATCACTTCCGCGTTCGTGTCCAGAAAGCAATGGGTTTCCTTTCAGCCGTTGTTTGACGAAGAGCTGTGGTTGAGAGATTCAGGAAGTCGGGGCAAATCGAATTAAAGTTGCTCGCCAGAATCGAGAGGACCGTTCAGGTCTTCATGCCGCAAGTGCTAAAGGGTTATTTGAATATCCCTATTGTTATAGCTATCTCTTATGAATTTTCAGATTGAAAGAGGGAGGGGAAAGGTACAGGATGATTGAATTTGGTGACAACGAACAGGAATGTTGGCCACTGGCCAGGCCACCGGCACCGACTCGGCCCGCTTCGGCTCTGACTTCAACCTCCACGACGCGCTTGTTTCTCAATCACCTTCTACATCTACGTGCTCATTTCCAATTATGTTTGTTTAACGACTTTCTATGTGTAACGACTTCTTCAATCATCACAGACTAATAATCCAGCGTATGCCTCTCTCTAACAATACACATTGATCATTTTTCTCCGAAATCCACCGTGCGTTCGCTGATTATCGACGTACAGGCATGTTGAACCGGTACAACTAATGGCGCTTAACAGGAGGCTTGGTCACACGCGACGCTACCTTTGGCTGGACTACAGGTTTAGGGACATGCGCTTGATTCTTCGGTTGACGCGCAGGTGCTGCTTTTCCAATGCGAGGAGACTGGCCTTTGGGACGAGTAGCTTTTACCTGATGAACAGTTTTGGTACCTTTGACGAGGGGTGTCCTCGAGCGACTTGGAGTCAAATGCGCGCCGTGCGCGGCCTTCGCGGTGGCGTGCGCACCTTTGACAGCGGTCTTCAGCTTGGGGGAGCGAGTACCTGTTTTGGAGGACCGAATAGCTGCCTTGGATGATCGAATCCCTGCTTTTGAGGGGCGAGTCCCGGCCTTCGCCCTACTAATCGAAGACTTCGCTCCACGAGTACCCTTGACCACCTTTCCAGCCACATGAGGACGAGCTTTGACGCCACCGCGTGCCTTAGGCGACGAAACCTTGGAAGCCCTGGAAATGCGACCAGCATGACGGGCAGCACCCTTTGACGCAACCTTCGACGTCGTTTTGGCAAGGCGGCCAACCTTAGCACGAGTACCACCCACTTTGGCGATGCGACTTCCCTTGACGTGTGCAGCAGCGCCAGCCTTGGTGAGACGACCGGCCTTCACATGAGCAGCACCCGCAGCACCCGTTTTCGCGATATGGCCGCCCTTAGCGCCCACTGGAGCAAGATGCCCAGCCTTGGCGTGATTAGCGCCCGTCTTAGCCGATGCGGACTTTGCGTCGTGGCCCGGTGTCGTGCCGGCTTTAGCAGCAGCAGCTTTCTTCGCAGCGGCCTTTTTCGCGAAATAATCTGGTGGAAGTTGGCAGGAGTTGCGACGAGCGAGATATACAAGCTATTACAAAATTAATACTGGAGATGAGTAATTTCGATTAAACAGACTGTTTTACCTGATCATCATCACCCTCGAAAAGAGCGCGATTGAAGAGATGGAGGTCACGCCGGCGGAGGGCTCCTGGTTGTGAACACAAACTCCCAAACACACTGAAAAACCCACTTCAGAAGCACGAATAAGCGTGAAAGAATTTTCCAACATACGCATAGGATTCTGCATTTATGTGCATGTTCCCCACATTATCTCTGACGTTGGTGTACGCCGTGTCAGCAGTAACCTCCGCAACTGTCTTGTGCATATTATGGTTTGAAGTATCTATTGTGATAGTGAGTTTGACCTTCTTGAATTTAAGAACATGAAACAGTACGGACAGCCAGTGTTGACCGCTTGGGAGCGTCCATCGTAGGGTCGAGCGATGTTGTTACTTTTGTTCACGTCGTCTCCTGTCTTCGACAGCTGATGGGTGGCCTCATGAATAAGGGTTCCGGCACGACCTGCGTTATTCAACGCATTGGCACCAACACCTGAAGAGACGATGAATGTCATTGGCATATTCAAAAGTCCTCGCCGAAACGACTCACCATGAAATTGTGCGCTAAACTGGGCGTCCCCAGCAGTCCACGGCTTCTTCCCATCCTTAGTCCATGGAATCGCTGCAATTTCACCGCCCGTGAACGGGTGTGTATCGAGCTTCGCCCGTATATTGCCATTTTCAAGTTGGGATATGGTGCTATCCACCACGTTGACGTCCGCATTTTGCCCAAACGCTGCGTGGAAGAGAGCCGTAGCCTTAGCTTCGCCGTTCTTGTATTTGTTGAAGCCCTCCCTCATTTTCCCGACTTGGGCATGAGCTAAGAGAGTATTGTGAGCTGTAGTTCAGATAAGGGATTAAAAACCAGTTCAACGCGTACCATCCACTGCTGCTTGGTCAAGTCTGACTTTGTTGGCTTGCTCCTGCGCTGACAACCCAGTGGTCTTATCGTACTCAATTCCGAGAGGAACACCAACAGCAACTACAATATACACGCCGTCATTCGGTGAACAGAGCAAAGCAGCAAGAAACGAACCTCGAACAACGGCCAGAACCAAGAGGAATTTGGAGGTGAAGTGAAGCATGATGTCCTGCACCTATGTAAATGACTGAATGAGTTCATCCAATCATCGTGGACGGCGCCCATCTACCTGCTATTTTTTTGTACTTCAAAGAGTAATTGAGGGGATCGACCAGCGACTAACGATTTCACTGTCTAGTCTCCCGCATTTTATATGCAAGAGCAACAGAGACCGAAGTTGCATATCAGGTCAGCGCTGACTTGGCGCTGAGCGCCCAGGATCAATTTATCGAGTTGCGGTGTCCTGGTGAGACTGATCGCGAACGGGGTACCATTCGATTGGTCTTTTGAGATCCCATCAAAATTGCCCAATTTGGGGGAAAGCGTCCGCGTATCCTGATCCGAGCGTCTGCCGCTCATTGCCGTCCGTGCCGCTTGATGTGCCCTCCGTACAAGCCTCCGGAAATCCTGTTCGGGCTTTGTAGCAGCAATTGTAATGCCTTCGCACACATAAAGTGCCGAAAAATATATCAATATATAGTAGTTTGTGTTGTCCCCCTTTGTTCTATGCGAAACGCCCTTCTGAGAGCACCATGACCTCGATTATACCTCCAGAAGCCGTGTCAGCCTTACTAACCGGCGCTTATAAACTTTTATAATGCCACAGCTACAAAAAAGCGTACAAGGCGATGTCGAGGTTTTGGTGATGCGAGAGGTCTGGAACTCGGTGTCGAGTCCAGTCAACGAATCGTGTGCCGCGGTTGAGGGACAGCGATTAGAGAGTAATATTGGGCTTGACACCGTATATACTAATTTTTGGTCTATTGTTATGAATGTAGCGACACTTATGGTTAAAAAATCCTAAAGAGGGCTGCAAAACACCCTCTAGTCGTCTCGGGAGTCTACTTATGCCGCAAGACTGCTGCGTATTTCGCAGGAGCTTCAGAAATGTAATATATGTTATATCTATCTATATTGATATCCTCCTGCCATCACCGTCGCTTGCGGTATCAGACTTTGATGGGTCTTTTAATGGGATCTCAAAAGACCAATCGAAGTATGACTCGATCGCGAACTGTTCTATCCTGATGAGACCGACCTGAGAGCTTCCAGCGTCGAGCAACTATTGGTAGTACGAGTTTCCGAGTGATGCTCGCCCTTGGATTATGGCTTAGTTGAATATGGAACGCGTAAGTAGAATCAATCGTCTGCAGACCGATTCTGGTAGTTCACTTGGGGTATTACTCATCTTGAATACAGCGACATTCTGGTAAGGGAAGACGCAAGAGACAAAGAACAATAACGTTAACAGTGACAGGGCAAGATGATGGTTTGAACTTTGAAGTACATCATCATGATCAAGTGACCCGTGGTTCGGTGGCGCTCATACGAAGTTCTGAAGGCTTCAGTACCTGGACCATACCGCAATTTGAAGATAAGAATGTTTGGCATAAAATTCCTGGCCGGAGGTTGCTTTGAGCCGCAAAAACCCCTTGAGACGAACGCGCATTCCTATATTTGAATTGTATCGGTCTACTCGGGATTGGTGAAACTTGAATGAAGACTCGGAGAAGAGCTGCTTCGCTTGAAAATGCGGCTACAACATCTATTTCGAGAATGCGTCGGCAAATAAACTTACAGAAATACTTCGAGAATCATTGTCATTGAATACCGAATTCGATTGCAATTAACGAATGGAGAAAAGCTCACCATATTTTTAACGATTGATTGGCCGTATGTCAAGAATCGATAGACATGTCCGCATCCTCATCATCAACATCTCCTTCGTCCTCATCTTCCTCTTCCTCCTCCTCATCGCCATCAACATAATCCATCGTTTCGTTCCCACCTCTTTCAGCGGTCCCTGATAAATCATCCAAGAATCCATCAGCATGTTCCTCTCCCTGGTATCCATTCAGAATTTCCGTCCGGGTATTGATGGTATCGTCTATTAGAATTCCTATTTCGTCCCAGCCTGTGTTCTGGAAAAATCTTCTCTTCGTCCCCTTCTCGGGAACAGCGGTATGATCGTAATGGCCGAATCCATTTTCGTCTATGGGTATCTCGTAATATTTTCCAGTGACGATGCTCATCCGTTTCCTCTCTAACGCAGAGGGAAACGTCTGGCTAGATTGTCGATTGATACGGGAAGAAACTGAGGAGGAACGGTATGGGGTACGGCGCCAGTTGGCGGTGGAGGTAGAGCCGTCGGTGTCAGAGGAATCAGACTCGTCGGAGTCAACGGTCGATTCTACCTCTTGGATGCTGTATAGGTATCTTGAATGCTCTATGAAGCGAGGCGAGTAAGTCGCAGGAAATTGGTTCGACAATGAGGGTGAACTGACGCGCTAAATTGTCGTCCAACTCATCTCGAGGTTCTTCATGCTTCCCAAAAGAAAAACCGAGGTGTTGGCCAACACTTTCTCTAGGTACGTCCTGCATTTGAACAGAAGGAGGTCCCTTCAGCCGCTGCAACTGTTCCAAAGCCTTCACCCTTCGAATGAAAATCAATTAGCAACACAATTCCTTCGGCCGGAGACATGAAACAAACAAACCGAATGGCATCCAACGAACCCTCCTTCACATTCATATCATCCATATTGTTTTCTGGGACTTCGAGCCTGTACGTTGGCCCGAACCATTCGAAATACTGGTTCCAAGGTAGATTCAAGTCAATTTCGTTTTCGATCCCCAACGCGCAAGCCGTCTCATACGTCCAAGCCTTCGCTACATTTTTGACGGTGTAGCCGCCACCCCCCAACAAAATTAGAGGAACGTTAGCGTCACGAAGGAATTGCACGCAATGTGCATGCCCTTGCATCGACAGGTTCAGGCAACCCAATTTATCGCCGGCGAGCGAATCGGCACCACATTGCAGCACCACAGCAGACGGCCTGAAGACTTCCAGAATCTTCGCAATGACGGGATCAAATACGCTTTTGAAGGACTCGTCTGTGATGCCATCTTTCAGAGGCACGTTCACCGCGTATCCTTTTCCTTTTCCGCATCCAATGTCTTCTTGGGTACCTGTCCCAGGAAAGAATTCTCCGAATTTGTGAAAGCTACACGTCATAACGCGGTCTGTCGTGTAAAAGGCTTCTTCTACGCCATCTCCGTGGTGGCAGTCGATGTCGATATAGAGGACTCTGGGGTATGTGCGTAGAAGTTCGAGAATGCCCAATACGATGTCGTTGATGTAACAGAAGCCAGCTGCTTCGCGTTTCTTAGCATGGTGCAGTCCCCCTGCCCAGTTTATCGCGATGTCGGCTGCTCCAGACGCCAGCCTATTGGATGCACCTGTAAAAAATTATTTAATCAGCCGTACTGCACTGAAGAGCATCAAAACGCACATATTGACCCTCCAGCAGATATTGAACAAAACTCGAAAACCCCTTCGAAGGCTGGGTTATCATCGCCAAAGAGAACTGTTTATGATGTCAGAAATACGATCTTTAATAGCAATTTTTTTGGTGAAGCAATCAGAATAGATGTAAGGTTCGTCCGTGAGGACGAGGTCGAATAGAAGATTTCAGGAAAAATTCAGGTCGACACCAAAAAAAAAAAAGTACGTACATCTTGACTTCTGGGAAGACATTCTCTCCACTGTCTCTGGGGTGACAGTTGACAGAAAATTGATGTATTCGTCGGTATGAAAAGCCGTCATGTCTGCCGCCGTGGCTCGTTTGGGTCTCTATTCTGGAGATTAGATCCGAAGCAACCTGTCAATGGACGACCCTCACTCACTAAAACGTGCATTTTGTTCAACATCCCATACGCAGTCGCCAGTTCGTGTGTGATACGCATTCTATGTGGCTTCATGAGGTGCCCAAGGCCGTAAGTGTACGCGCCCACATCCGCTAACGTCCAGATCAACCTTCGTGACCTCATAGTTCAGCAGAAACTGGGGTACAAACGATCGTAGTAGTACGTGACTTTGCGGTTCGACATCTGCCAATGCGAATGGTTTGTTGGGGGATTAAAAGGCGTTGAGATCAAGTTGAGGGTATCACAAGTCCGAAAAGCAAAGAAATAGGATGCGGATGCGCACCAGAGTGGCAGGGAGATGGTGCGGGCGTTGTGGGGAAATCCTGGGGAAAAATCAAATGGTCATAGGCACCCCAATGTGGGAAGATAAAAAACCGTTTAAGGTTGCGCCATAAATATGCGACCCTGAGTTGCGTATCTAACAAGAGCCCTGCGGGAATGTCGAAGAAACATTTGAGAGTTCAAGAGAAAGCGCCGAGAGATCATTGATCGTGGTGGTTCAGAAACAAGATGTGATTTGCCCCCGTCGTCAAAGGTCACCCGCGGCTGCAAAGATGCTTGATGTTGGCGCGCTTTCAACCTTTATTTGCGAGGTCTTCAAAATAAACCTCCCAAGTCGTAATATATTACAAAATTCATTCAAACGATCGCACAAGTCGTCTATTTCGTCTTACGTGACGAAGACAATCCTCGAGCTGATATCACATCTGCCATTAAATACTCTCCTGCAGCACAAATCCCTGCCGACCAAAGCAGCAGCAACGATGCGATACAGAAGAAAGTTATAGATTGACCGATTTCCAGCCACGAGCCAGTGTCCTGTACCTTGAAGAAGAAACTCAGAGTCATCCCTGGTAGACAAACAATTGTTGAGCAAGATACGCGTAAAGAGTAGCATTGCCACATACCGTCGGTGAGGGTAAGGGCTACCATGAGCAACGAGAAAGGAGGAAGGCCTAGGGTATCGTTGAGAACTGCGAATGTTACCGATAACATGATGTAAGGGGCTATAATCTTAAACACCTGTACCGGAGATAGTCAGCACCAGCAAACTCTAAAAGGTTGATAACGAGATGCTTTACCAATAAAGTCGACATGTAGAATGGATTAAATATGGGTATCAGCCGGTACACAGGCGCTAAATAGAACGAGCTGAAAAAAAAATCCAACATTCAGGGATGGGATCATCATCATTTTATCAAAGGAAAAGGACATACGATATTGACGCAACGCTGGAACGGGTCCACAATTAGAAATGAGGCCCAGGTTGCAAAATAAAGATATCAGACTTACTTTCCAGTCCCGAAGAACCCAACCTGAACGAAAAACAAAAAGAACAACGCAATCCGTAGGTCATCCGCCTGAAATTTATATGCAACAACCTGCCCTAGGCTTCTTTCTTTGTGATCGGACGGCGCATATTTTTGCGGCACCAACGAAGGGCGGACCAAACTCTCTATTTGAACCCATGCAATCAAAGTGACGGAATAGGCCACGAAGAAGAGACCTTCCACACTGATAGAGAGGATCACGAAACAAGGCCCGAATCCAAGGAAGTACATTAATATCTTCGAATAAGTGGCATGTGCGGAGCTTTTGAATGCAAAGGGTAAGATGGATGAGGTTACTAGATTGAATTGTCAGCGCCGTTGATTCAGGACTATATAGTCAAATCACGCACCGAGAACTATCCAGCCACTCCATTGACTAACGCTCGGCAGGCCACGCTTTGCTTGAAGGCTGAGAACGGAGTACGTCGTGATAATTATCGTAAGACAGATGAAAATACCCTATCATAAAAATAAGACGGTGAATTGCAATTTTTCAGCAACCAAAACATGTAAATACCTGAACGAAGAAGAGTCTCGACAAGACTCTGTATTTCGTTTCATCCTTGATGCTCTTTAAAATTTGCAAAGCACCAATGAAGCCAGTTAATAATATTACAGAACCGCCGATGATGCTAAACAAGGATCTCTTGAGTACACCAAAATAAAGATAGGAAAATATGAACTGACATTGTCAACAGACTCTCGTTTTTATCTACCGAGAGCAACGGGAAAATAGCAGTCGTTAAGCATGAGCATGCCCAGAATACGGTCATCCATAATTTTTCTGCAAGCAGATCTTTCTGCCGTAAGATTGGCCAGACAACACCAATTAAGGCGAAACCGACACTCCAAACCGACCGATGGGTATAACCAGCCTACAATACGCCATGAATTTCACCAAAAAATATAGATGCGGGGAACACAAAAACATACCACCATTCCCAGCAAAGCCAAAACGACCATCGCCCCTCTAATATGCACTCCAAACCGCGCAGAAGTCGATATCTTGTCCCGATTAAACCGCATATATGAAATCATCTGGCCTAAAAACTGCTCCCAAAAGTAACATGGAAAAGCGATATAGATATAAAAACTCCAGGGGGACCTCTGCAACGCGAAAGACGCCCAGAAGGCAAATAAGATAGCCCAGCTGGCTGTGGTGACAAAATTAGGTATCGAGGAATTTTCCGACAATGGGATGGTATCGAGTGGACGGAATATGTATAAGGAGGCATAGGCTGCCCAGCCTAGGTATGCTGCTGTGACGAAACCTCGGATGAGGAAGCGGTCGTATGTCTGGAGATAATGTAGGCCCTTGAGGCTTTGTTGGATGAGGTCTGAAGAAGCCTGACGAGCGGCGTCCCATTTTTCTTCTGTGATTAACTTTTCGATGGCGAGGATTTGAGAGGCTTCGCCTGTGGTGATTACTTCTGATAGTGGTTTGTATGGTTTATATACAAGAGAGTGGTGTTGTTTGAGCTCTAAGAATATTTTTTTAGAAATTATTCATAAAACTACAAGGCAAGTCTACGCACCATGCTTGACCCTATATTGTTCCAACACAACTTTCGCATTCAGCAGGGCAGCACGAGCAACGGCCCCATCTCCGCGCGACGAGTCGAGGTAACCGGGCTTCGATGGGTCCACATCAGGCAAGACTCCAACGGAATTGACAGGCCAATCGCTGCCGATGAGAGCCGCCATGAGCGACGCAATATCCGCCTGATCGACGTCTCGACGGAATAAATGGTTAAGCTTCCACGGTTGCGAATAAGCGTCGTGAGATGTTGGATTTGTGTCTGGTATTGGCCCGCGAATTCCGCTGCCCCAGGCGACGAGGGGTGTACGGGTATTATCAGGATCTGCATGGTAGGGTTGACTTCGAAGAAATCTAGACGATAAAAACGGCAATGCTTACGTCCATCGCCATGATTCCCAATAACTGACATCCCATGATCAGCAGTGAAAACGAAACTGGTATCATCATCTCCGTAGAAGTCGCGGATCAGTCCCTCCGCCTCTCGAACGACGTCGTCGACAACTTGGATATTGTAGATATATTCCTAAAGGACAGGTTAATGACGTTCTTTGAGGAGAACCAATGTAATTACTTTTGAATGAGGTCGATACGAATGCCCTGTAGTATCCAGACCCAGAAGATGAAGGAAGAACACGACTTTGTCAGACCGCAATTGCGCGTCCAAGAGCGCGTCCACAGTCGCATTGTGGAACAACATTTTCAGCTGGTCCAACACCCATACATCTAACGCCGTGGCATCTACAAAAAAAATAAGATCCAGTGCAAAGGTCATAATGCTATAGCCTACACACCTTTCGTGAAGTCCTCCTCATCTTCATCATAGCTCCACGTCTTGACCTTTCCAGGCGAGGCGCCTTTGGCAAACATGGGCAAGATATCTGGTGAGCCAAACGAATATGTGGTGGTGGATTGGTTGAATACCGAGTCAAAATCAACCTTCCATTCTATCATCAGTATGCCTGCTACCCCAAGCGCCTAACAGGCTTACGCACTGGATTCGTTTTCCATCCCTTGTGAATTTCGGTCCCATATCAGCCAAGCACTCGATATTCATAGAATTTGCTGTACCTTCGTCACCGCAGACACGTCTTCGTACATTCCACCTAAAAGTTCATGAGTTGGAGCACGAATCGATGAATTTTGGAAACGTACCAATGATAGCAACATGCCCTGGCCTGCTCTCCGTCGGCACTCGCGTATGTGAGATTCCAAACGCACCCTTCGTCTCCACTATAGACCGTAGATGCGGTGCGACAAGTTCAGGAGATCCCGGGATACCCGAAAACGCGTTCACAGAAAAAAGGAGGTCTGCTCGAAGTCCATCACCTGCAAAGGTTGGTTTTCAAAATCCAGCGAGATATGGGATTGGTGTCAAGCTTACCTACTATCAGGACCAACCTTTTCGCTGCTGCAGCCCCCTTTTCCTGCGACCCGTAGCTTTGCATTCCATGAACGACCGGGCTGGTGAAATAGCAGTCGAAAACTGAGTTGATGAAGACCAGGTGGAAGACAAATCCGAGTAGAAGCAATTTTGCGACATTATAGTACGTCTGAGGACGCTTTTCTGTTTTCATTACGTGTTCCGAATTTATTGGGTATTAGTGCATTGCGAGCGGGATAAATACTAGTGGTGGGTGTTCAAAGTAAGAGTTTGGTGAGGCGATCATGACCAATAAGCAAACGGTACGCCGGGCCGTTTACATCACGTGATGTCAAACCCTGGAAGACGGATTCACGGAAAGGACACCTTTCAGAACCCAATTCTCATGCTCTTTGACGGTCTATAACTCCTCGACACTGCCCACAACGATGAGCCAGCGAAAAGTGGCCTATTATTACGACAGTTCGTACAAACTCTCTCGATAGCGCCCTTGGACTTACTGACAATATCATAGCCGATGTCGGATCGTACACCTATGGGCTGGGGCACCCGATGAAGCCACACCGGATACGGGTTACTCATGAATTGGTAACGGCCTACGGGATGCTCGACAAGATGCATATTCTGGTACGCAAGCTACGGTGGCCAGGGCGAGGAACAACGAGCTGACGAGGATGGGTAGCGTCCGAAACGAGCAACCCCAGAAATGATGAGCGCGTTCCACACCGACGAATATGTCAACTTTCTGCATATTGTTACTCCAGAGACGGCGGAGAGGCTCACTTATGGTGGGACGCGGTGTATGATTTCTTTTGTTCATACTACGGTATACACCCTGACAAGTTTGCAGTCCTTGTTGGGGAAGACAACCCGGCATTCGAAGGAGTGTTTGAGTTTTGCTCGATATCAGCCGGAGGCTCAATAGGTGTGTTTCTTAGTTATTATTCTGTAGAATGCAAGGCTAAAACTATTGTACAGGTGCCGCGAAACAAATAACATCAGGAGCAGCCGACATTGCCATCAACTGGGCAGGCGGACTGCACCACGCCAAAAAGCGCGAAGCCTCCGGATTTTGCTACATCAACGACATCGTCTTAGGGACTCTCGAACTACTCCGCACGTACCCCCGCGTCCTCTACATTGACATCGATTGTCATCACGGCGATGGCGTCGAGGAGGCTTTCTACACAACCGACCGCGTCATGACGTGCAGCTTTCACAAATTCGGAGAGTATTTCCCGGGCACAGGGACACAGGAGGACAAGGGACGTGGAAAGGGTAAAGGATACGCTGTGAATGTGCCACTGAAGGACGGCATCACGGATGAGTCATTCAAGAGCGTCTTCCGACCGGTACGTTGCGAGCCTACCTCGGTTATGAGACGAATGTCTGATATACGGCCAGGTCATCACCAAAGTGCTGGAAGTCTTCCGCCCGTCTGCGGTGATTTTGCAGTGCGGGTCGGATTCTCTGGCTGGCGACAAGCTGGGGTGCTTCAACATCACGATGAAGGGCCATGCATCGTGTGTGCAGTTCCTGCGAAAGCAGAATGTGCCATTGATCCTTCTCGGAGGTGGAGGGTACACTGTGAAGAACGTCGCGCGGACTTGGACATACGAGACGGCCTGCGCGCTGAATATTGAGGACGAGATCGACCCAGTTTTGCCGTGGAATCAGTACTTTGAGTGGTTTGGCCCTCGGTATAGGCTGGAAGTGCCGGAAAATAATATGGAAGATTTGAACCTCAAAGATGGTTCATTGGATGTCGTACGGTGCGTTACTGTGACTTTTCGATGTGGATGATGTTTTCTTATGATCTTGTCTGTAGGGCAAATGCACTTCGGCAATTATCTGAATTGCAATGTGCGCCTTCAGTACAGATGCATGACACTCCAAGAGAAAGTGTGCAGCAACATCTAGGGTTCGGCAAGGATGAAGAAGCAGCGAGAGACGAACTCGATGAACAGCTTGCTCGTGCGCCATGCTTTGCTAAATTCGTCGTCCTCTCTGTCTAACTCTTATTCGCAGAACATACACGATATTTGTACAACCTACAAGAAACCGACACCACAACAGACGAGTCAGAAGGCTCCGACTCCTGGGACTCGGACGAATCATCAACGAGTACGACGAACCACAACAGCTGGCGGCGCGGCTCAGCCGCCCAACGCGCCGCCTCCGTCACACGAAGAAGCGAACGCTACCCAAGCGAACAACCCTACATCCACCCCGAGTCGAAACGCCGCATGAGCCTCCTCACTGGAAAATACTACGACGTCCCCGCACACGAGCACGGGTTCGAGCACTTCGAGTACGGCGCGCCGCCTCCTGCGAAGGGCAAGCGGCGGTTCTTCTTCTCTGGTGCTGGAGGTTGGGACGATGCTGCGTTTGTAGATGGGGCTTTGGATGGGCGGTTGGGGATGAATGTCCATGGACAGCACTTGTCGAGGATGATGGAGAGAGGAGGACAGCATGTGGATATTTTTGACGAGGAAGATGAGGATCTGCATATGTCCGTGGACTCGTAGTGTGGGTGAAGACTCTAGATGGGTTTTCGATGCGAAGGTGCTGGGTTGTATGTGTATTATAATTACTGTAATAATTGTACTAGATGTACTGTATTAGGGCCCCATTTTTGACGATGATTGGAGTGTGAAGGTCGACATCGCCATTCTGTACGTTATTCTGCCCGTTTCTATATTCCAGAGCTTTTCCAGAAAGGTTTCAATTCAATTAGCGCCGTGACTCACAAGAAAATTTATCTTTCTGCACAGCTCGAGCTCAGCTGTGCTGCCCAGTGGAGAACGCTGTGCAGCTGCCGGACTGCCGTATTTGGGAATATCCAACTTCCCCCGTCACCACCTGCATTCCGTAAAGCTTACACAAAGTTGACAGAACTCTATCAACTATGAATGAGATGGACAGCCATATCACACAAAATCTAGACGTTCCAGAGGTCAACCCGTCCACAAAATCGTCTTCGAGGTTGATAGAACGGCACAAACGTTTTGAATGCACACGACGGCGAGAAGCTTGGGGAGGATGTGGGGTGAAACGCCGTGAAATATTAGCAAAGTATCATGAGATATACTGTATCTCAACAATTACGGTCGCCTAATCATGGACTTTTATGCAGGAGTTCGAGATAAGGCTTCTCCGAATACACATTTTCCCCAGTTTTTGACTTTCTCAAAGCCATCCTTCATACGCATGGCTATCGAGTCCCTGATCGACGTTCAATTATCGACGCCTCAGAAGTAACTCCTGAAAAAGAAGGTGGAGGAAGGCTCCGAGGCCGACATGTCGAAGATAACATGTTGAAATCTTCTCACCCGCTATCGGAAACGAAAAAAATTGACCTGCGGGAGTCATCCAGCTATCAATAAACCCACCTTCGTGCCTCGTTATCGCGGGGATATCGATCGTTGGTGCCTTGGCTTTTTTTACGAATGGAACGTGAACGTACAAGTCAAGGGCGACTTATCTCGCTGCTATCTTCCATATCTACGCCTGGAGCCAAGGCCCATATCGTATGCCCTTCAGTTGGCATGCGCTTGGGCGTATCTCCGGCGGGAGAAATCAGGAAGGAAGCCGTCTAGCGTCTGCCAGTCTGTTTAAATAACGAAGCCGGGGCCGACCTCGGATTTGTTGCTGCCCCTTCTTCACCCCGAAGCGAGTCCAGTCGTTCTCTCTACAATGGCCTCCATAATCCAAGACCAACCGCGAGCAGTGTCATCGCCCTCCTTGTTCTCCGCCATCAAGGAGCGTGCAGAACGTTTCAAGACGAAAGTCACGACCAGGGATGGTTGGGTTGGTGATTATGACTACGTCTGGTGCGTCCAATTTGTCTGCAAAAACCATAATGGGTTCTGAGTTCAAGGACTTAGGTTGTGCACACCGAAGCTGCCATTCATGCACCAGGCGAACCGCTCGCCACCCTTCTACGCCCTCGACGATGATCTGCCCCTTATCCTCGCCATCTCTAGCGGTCTCCAACACTCTCTCGCCATGTTGGCAGGTCTTATCACGCCTCCCATTATTTTCGCATCGGCGCTTAGCCTGGACGCCGAAACGTCGGCCTACATGATTTCAGCATCCCTTATCGGTTGCGGTATCATGAGTTTCATCCAAATGTCGAGGTTCCACCTCTTCCGCGGGTATTATTTGGGTACTGGGCTTATCACTGTCGTCGGAACGAGTTTTGCGACGTTGTCAACTGCTAATGCTGTGAGTGTTAATTTTTTCTCGGTGATATTTCACTCTAATTATTTCTTGCGCAGATATTCAACGCTATGTACAAGGATGGAACTTGCCCTTCAATAACAGCCGCAGATGGTACCGTCACACGACTTGCCTGTCCAGACGCATACGGAAAAGTCCTAGGAACCTCCCTCATCTGCTCCTTCCTCGAAATCTTCATGTCCTTCTGCTCTCCGAAACTCCTCAAGCGCGTCTTCCCACCTCTCGTCACCGGCACGGTGATTCTGATGATTGGTTCATCCTTGATTGGCTCTTCTGGGATCGCGAACTGGGGCGGAGGCTCCAACAACTGTAGCTCGAGGCCTACGTCCGGTATTTACGAGCTTTGCCCCACTATCTTCGCGCCTCGACCTCTTCCGTACGTTTTATCTGAAATTTAGAGTCAGCTTCATCTTAATTCTGATTTTATTCAATGAATAGATGGGGTTCGCCTGAATTTATCGGTCTCGGGTTCCTGTCGTTCGTCACGATCATTCTGACCGAACTTTTTGGCTCGCCTTTCCTCAAGAACATCAGTATCATTGTTGGCTTGATTGTGGGGTGTATCGTGGCGGGTGCTACGGGGTATATCAGCGGCGATACGATTAAGAGCTCGCCTGCTATTACCTTCCTATGGGTGCATACATTCAAGATTGGCGTTTATCCTCCCGCTATCTTACCCATGTTGGCAGTATATGGCGAGTTCGAGCTACCTTTTTGACGATAGGATGGTTCTGATGATTTTTTTCAACAGTTTCGCTTGCGATGGAGGCCATTGGAGACATCACCGCTTCTGCTGAAGTCTCGCGCCAACCTGTCGTCGGCGACGTCTTCGACTCGCGCATTCAAGGTGGCATCCTCGGAGACGGCATCAGCGGCTTCATCTCCGCCCTCTTCACCGTCACACCACTCTCGACCTTCGCCCAAAACAACGGTGTCATCGCCATCACACGGTGCGCGAACCGCGGCGCCGGACTGTGGTGCTGCTTCTTCCTTATCCTCTTCGGCGTGCTGGGCAAGATCTCTGGCGTGTTCCTCGCGATCCCGAACCCCGTGCTGGGCGGTGTGACGACGTTCCTGTTCGCGAATGTGGCCTCGAGTGGTGTGAGGGTGCTTGCGCATGTGCATTTTACGAGGAGGTCGAGGTTCATTCTCTCTGCCGCGCTGGCGTTTGGAATTGGAAATCTCCTGCATTCGGATATCTTCACGTATCTGTTTGATGGTGTGAATAACCCGAATAAGGGCCTCCAGGGATTGTTTGATTCGATTACAATCATTCTGAGCACGCCTTGTGAGTTTCCTCTCTTGAGTCTTGGCCCGGGCTTAGCGACTTTACTAACTTGCTATTCAGTCCTATCTGCAGGTCTTGTCGCTGCGGTTCTCAATCTTATCCTTCCAGAAGAGGCTCCAGAGCATGCCGCTCAAGAAGGCACTTCCTCAGTAGAAGAGATCATCGATACGGAATCGCAGGATGAAAAGAAGGCATAAAAAATTAGTTACGCTCTTAATTTCGCCTCCGTTATCCCTGGGTTCCTGGTGTTTAATCCTTGAGCATTTGTATACCTCTTATGTACGTCTCTATGTATCACTAGTAATTCTAATTCTTTGAACGTTGAACATTGAGCTCGAATATGCTCACCTAGTATGCGTGTGAATCATGCAAAACTTGCTCTTTCTCCCGTTCTGCCATAATCTCCGACGCTTATTGGCCATATATATGCGGCTTCATCGTTCTGAAATAGGCTCATAGATAACTCAACGGGGAGGCGAAGAACGCGCGATGCTCGCCCTCAAGCGATATGCCACGAATCTGAAATGGATGCCCGAGAAGATGGGACATATAGCAGCCAACCGCGTCGCTCGACTCCATCCTCCGACAACTCAAAGGTTCAGCACCAGCACAAAAGAAGAAGAAGAAGAAAATTTCGTGGATTTCGGAAACTACGAAGTCATTCTCCCCGAGGAACCTTTCGTTTTTGGCGTTTCGCACATCCAGCAGCGAGAAGTGCCGCCGCAAATCGTCAGGCCTCCGTATGCTTTAACGGCCGACGGTATACCAGACCGAGCACCTCGCCCAAATTCTGGAAAGATCAAGCTTGGTGGAGATGCAGAGTTTCACATTCGGGAGGCAGCAGCGTTGGCGAAGAAAGTCAGGGAGTTTGCGGAGACGCAGGTCGAGGTGTGCTTTGTCAATATTTTCTGCAGAACGAAATTTTGGGAGCTGATGACTATTTCAGGTCGGAGCTACTACCAACTCTATTGATTTAGCGATACACGACTTTATCATTGCACATTCGGCCTACCCATCTCCTTTGAAATACCAAGGTTTCCCTCGTTCGTGTTGTACGAGGTGTGCTGGATCCCTACCCGCAATCTGACGTCGGAAGCTCATAAACAGCAGCATAAACAACATAATTGCACATGGGATACCAGACGAGTAAGATTCTTCTTTGCTTCAAAATTCTACGATTATCAACTTGCTTTTCAGGCGCCCACTTCATGACGGAGACATACTCAACATCGACGTCACTCTCTTCCACAAAGGATATCACGGAGACACCTCAAAAACTTTCCTTGTGGGCGACGTTGACGATGCAGGTAAAGAACTCGTTGATATTACCAACGAAGCGCTGGAACGTGCCATCGCTGTTTGTGGACCAGGAAAATCGTTCAAGGGGATCGGAAAAGCTATTCACGACTTGATTCGGAACAGAGATTATTCTGTTTCGAGCCAGTTTACTGGGCATGGCATAAATAGCGTCTTCCACTGCGTTCCTTGGATCCTTCATCACTGTGTGTTTCCGAGTGTTCTTCCGAGGCTATTAATTAAACTATGGTTGCAGTGAACGACGAGCCAGGAATTATGGAACCTGGACACTGCTTCACGATAGAGGTAAGAACGTGTCTTCGTCCTTTGCTCTCGCGGTGCTCATGAGCTATTTAGCCTGCTATTATCCAAGGCAAGAATCCACGAGGCTGGATATTCCCAGATGGTTGGACAGCTTCTACTGAGGTACGTTCTCTACAATTTCCCGTAGCCCTGTTTCCAGCCATTTTTTTTTTACTTCCACAGAACTGTGCCCGGAGCGCGCAAGCGGAACACATGATACTCATAACAGAAACTGGAGCCGACGTACTAACGCGATGAAAGGGCTATTATACACATCTACAGATACTACTTACTTTTGTCGAGGAATACAGACCTATTCATAGGTATCAAAGCAGCAAAAAACAACCAAAAGTATTGTAAACACTATATATGTACAATGAAAAAAAAAATTATCATGATGGTATACGCTCATGCAGGAAGTTGAGAAGAATCTGCGTCAAATCTACGGATGTTTTGCCTATCACTTTATCACTCGCCACGATCACCGACTTCGACTTGATCAGCAGCGCCTGCAGGTCGCCCACCATCTCGCCCGTCATCCCACGTCGCATCCGCGTAGCCAACGATGAACGTGGTTGCCGTCTCTCTTTTGTGCTCTCCATTCGCGTGCTATCCATGGAATGATCATCCGCATCCATATCTGTCTGCTCGCCTTCGAACTCTGGCTTCCTGAGATACATTGCGAACTGAGTGACGGCATAGAGCAAGAGCTCTTCGAGGTTTCGTCGTGCGATGATGACGCCTTCCTTCACCCCGAGGGCAGTTGTGTATGATCCTGATAGCGATGACGGGTCGATGATGCTCTGGCCAGGAGGGCGCTGGACCAGGTCACGCAGGATATCCAGTGTACGGTTGCCCAGCTCCAAAAGGGTACCCAAGGATGCGGTCTCGCCCAACACTATCTTCGAATGCTAGAGGCATGGTTGTTAGAATATATGCTGTATTTACTAGGAAAATGGAAACTTACAGGTGCGACCAGTGCTTGGTTGACAGGCCATTCTTCAGGCCCACGCGAAAGCACTGTATCGGCATGGCTGATTGGAATGAGCGTCCCCACAATATTCGCCGAAAGCTGGAACAGTCGATGGATCAAATGGGTAACGAATAACCGTTTCGTGGGGTCTGGTTGCGACTGCGCTTTCTCGAATATCACCCGCTCATCTTGTGTTACAGGTTCATACAATGTTGCAAGGTGGTTTGGGTGGGTGATGGCGTAGTTAATCTGCTGGAGAAGTTTCAAAGCGTTGATCGCAAACACTTTAAGCATGTTGTCAACGACCGGGTTCGATTTGGCTGTGGTAGGGACGCTGACTGCAATGGCATAAAACAAATTGACAACCTGATCAATCTCCTCGAGGAGAGGAAGCGTGATTGGGTCATCGATCGTCCAAGAGAGTGCGCGGTTAAACTGAGGCCCGTACAACTGAACAAAGCCCATTATATCCGCGTCAAAGTAATGATTATGTTTGCCGATGGCACCGACCACCATTGCCACAATCGAAACCATCGAACAATACGCCATATGAGCGGGGCTGCGCTGGTTGGGTAATTCGGGCAGTACGACGTCAATCATTCCAGAGCTAATGGCCGCACTGATGAAATTGTCGCTGTATGCCGTTAGGATGCCTGCACTCGCGATGCGTTCCGCCGCAGCTGTGTTACTCGCGAGAGACATGTGAAAAAGGAGGATATGGGGGGCGTAGAGAGGTTGCTTGCGAGACAACAGGAGAGGAAGATCTGATAGGCCAACAAGGTCAATATGTGTAAAGAGCTCAAGGCTACTTCTCACAACATCCGTTTCCTGGCATCGCGTTAGCCAATGGATTGATGAGGCGTCGATATCTGGTCGAGTGCACTGTTCGAATACAGCCACGAGAAGCTCCATGTCGCGATCAAGTTCGATGTCCGCTCTGCTGTGCGCTGCCATGAAAATGACTGAAAGTCCGTCAATGACAAAGGTAAGGATCGTCTCCACCGTCTGAGAAAGATCCAAGCGCTGCTCAGCGTTCAAGGTTTTTGGGCGGCTCAACATACTTCGGCCTTGTTTTGCAACGAAGTAGATGATTTGCAGAAGAACTCGATGGAAGGGGGTGGGTAATGCGGAAAGAAGAGATCTGGATGGCGATTGGGCTTCGTTTGTAATAATATTTCGTAGATTCCGAACCAACTCCATGAATGAATCAACCTCTGGCTTCTTGTCTGCTGAGGAAAACCAGGCTACTTCCAACATCGCTAGTACGAGAGACAGGCGCGAGCTGTGAATTGTGGACATCATATCACCACTTCGACGTTCTGCGGCAATGTCGAAGGAGGTGGAAGCGGCGATAGACAGAAGATTGGGGCGGACTGTTGCATCTGTTCGCAAATATGGGATTACTTGCCTGAGCAAAGCATCCCATGCTTCAAGGAGAGCGGTTTCGGCGTGGACGAGTGATAGGTTTAAGTTGATCGATAAAACGAGTTTGTCGGCCTCATCAACGGGGTCAGTCATGCTGTTTAATGGAACAGTATAAGCTGCCAGACGGGTCCGTAGCAGATATATTGAGAATGCAAAGGAATCGCCATAATCGCGCTCGGCAACAGGATCTTGTACCTCCAATTGATTGAGTGTAAGGCCTGGGAAGCTACTCGAGAGCAATGCAGCGGCTTTATCGTGCATGTCCGGCGCATACGAGCTAGGGGCGGCCTCTCCTAAAAGCTCGGTAAGTTGATCTTGTGACTTCAAGAAGGACTCGAGTTTGAGATAGCTTGGAGGTTTCTTCAGCGGCACCTCGGAGCCATGAAGCTTCAGATGTAGACCGATATCTTGCGTCAGGATGTGGATTGCATAGGACTTGACCAAGGTCCTATATGCGTGGACCTGAACGGCTTCATGAAGACTTGACCGTCGGACGCCGTCGAGGAGTACGTTTTCAGTGGTTTCGTATGTTGGTACAGGTCCGACTTCCTCGCATGCAACCGCCACCACCGTATTCCAGAACTCTACATCATCGCGCAAAGGATCGACGACCACTTTGTGTTCACCCCCATGTTGCCACACGACATCCAAAAAACGTAAAACGCAGGCCAGAAGCAGTGGATTGGCCTCCCAAAGATCCTTCCACGTCACTAGAATGCCTCGTGCAACGTCAAGAGCACTAGATGATTGAGGGATAAAATCATCCTCCACCGCCTTCTTCTCTTCGATTTCTTTCTTCTTCTCTTCCACCTCCTTGCCCCTGCCCTTCAGTTCTAGTGGAGAGCGAGATTTTCCAGTGACGAACAGAGTGGCAAGAGCTGGCTCATTGTCGACAGCCAACGAAATGAAGTTCCAGACAGCCTTGCGGAGAGCGAGATCGTCGTAAGGATTCTGGATGATGCGTATCAACCTTTTAACTGTTGCTTCTGGGCTGGAGAAATGGCCAATAATTGTAGGTGTTGGGGGTTGCGCAGTACTGAGAGAGATTAATAATGCACATAATAATTGCGCTGCTTCTACAGGCACCAACTGCCCCAGAGCTCGTTCTGAGATGTAGCCAGCCAGGGCATCAATCGGCTCCGTCCTCGTATGCACGCTATCGTGAACTTGAGGGGTCATCGAACGGGTACAAAAGGCTTGCTCCAGCAGGCAAGGTTGCCCCGCCACGCTCGAGTTCGCCTTATGCACCAAAACAATGCGGCATAGACGCAGATACGATTGGAGCAGGAAAATGAGTCGACGAACGTCAAGATGGCGACGGGAGTTGAACAACATTTGCATCACTTGCAGACCAGAGCTAATGCATAAGAAGAGGGGGCTGATGGTCGACGTCGTTGCCTTGTATAGCAGCAGGTCCGCGATAGCCTGACTGAGCGCAGCGAATGGTCTGTCTGTGACGCTAGGAGGTGCATGCTCCAGCACACCGATAAACAACGACGCGACGCGATGACCAATCTCGAAACGGTCACCTAGCTGCGCATATTTCCAACCCATGTGCTCAACCCATATCTCGCTGTGTACAAAACGCGCGGCGCGAAGTAGGACCTCCTCTTTGAGCTGTTGCATTTTGGCATTCTGCGGTATGATGGACACAGCAGCCTCGCGGAACAGCGCCCCAACAAGATGAAGCAGGGCCAGAGTCATCGTATATTGACCTGACGCACGCTCAGCTGCCAATGCATGCGATGCAAAACCAGGTGTACGGTCCGAGCCGAAAAGCGTAGTCGTTGAACGGACATAGAGCCATACACGGCTGGAATAATTTGGGATTGCAAGGAGAGCAGACAGCACGCTCATTGCCGACGTTATGAGTTTTGACGGAATGTTCTGTATTGCGCGGGTATTCGAGCGCGACAGCGCCTCTTCCAGGATCATTGTCGTTAGCTGTACCAAGTCAGGGGGCTGAGTCTCCGTCATGGTATGGCATACAACAGGGTTGCCGTCCTCCAGAGACTGCATCAAGACGGCTGCCTGTTCAGGGTTGCTATGGATGACGCTCCGGACAAGATCCAATGCATCTGTTATCGTCGCCTCCTCGTTTTCCGCATTCAGCTCAATTCCCACTTCCTCGATCCGTAGGCTCTTGACTTGGGATGTAGTACGCCTCCCAAAAGACACGTCATGGTAATTTCCTCCCGAGCCATAGTCCATCCTTCGACGATTAACATAGTCCGTCAAGATTTCAAGAATAACCTTCCATCCCGAATGTTGATGTTGCCAACAAATAACAACGTGGTCTCCGCCGTCGCCGCTTAGCAGGCGACCTGTGCATCGTGCAGGCAGTGTTGACCCGCCCGGTAGACGTAGGGGACGGAGATTAACGTATGTCAGTCCAGGGCCGCCCGAGCTGTAACGTTCAGTTTGCCGCTCATACAAGGCATGGGCACCAGTACACGCATTGACTGCGACGACTTGCGAATACGTCGAGAGTTGGGCCAAATAGTGGAAGACAAAACGGTCGGAGCTGTAACGCTCTGGCCCGAGAGGTCCTTCAATATCAGCATCGGCCGTGTAGAGGGGATCTGTATCCAGGAAGCCCGCTCCTGTCATTGCGCGCAGAAGGCGAAGAAGTGGTCGGACTTGGATGGGGAATCGTGATCGTGCGACGTCGAATATTGCGCGACGGGCTATCCCGTGATGCCAGTCATGCAGCCAAAATTGTTGACATATTCCTCCAACAGAGATACTCTCGCTGCGGCCAAACAGGGATATCCAGACTTCAACGAACCCATCGAAGTCGGGTATCAGCTCCACAGGTACCAGTTCGACGAGTGCAGTGACGAGACCTATTCAAAGGATGAGACATGTTATGAAAACAAGTAAAATTGATATACCTTTGACGACGGACCGAAAAGCTACTGCATTAGAATCGGTCAACGAGGAACCCATCTTCAATGCTAATGCCGTTACGAACAGAGGTGAGTTTGTAAGCAAGCTCTGCATAAGGTTGAATAGGCCAGCTTCGGGATCCAAACATGCTTTCGCCATTTGTGAATGTATTGGTTCTCGGTCTTTGGAGTATCTTCCAGAATTTGAGTTTATGTGGTCGAAGAAGGCTTTGTAGGAATCTGGGATGTCGGGTGTTTGAGCTGCCTGGGCAGTGAGGCGAGAAAGGACATATGCCCAAGCGAGATAGGTGCACGAGTATTGGCTATCGGTGTGATTTGTAACAAGGTCGTGGATGAATTTGAGGCGGAGAGGAGCGGCATAATACAGATCTGGCCGAGTTGGCGCGTCGGATAGTTCGATAACATTATCTTGGCTTAGAGTCTCCAACTCGAGGACCTCAATGGTGGTCAAAATCCATACGGCAGCGCAGTCTTGCTGGAGTTGTCGGCTTTCGTCATCCAGAAGGAGGGTGGCATTGTTTTGGTTTGCGCCAAAACCGGTATTATATGCCGCTTCGAATATCTTGAAAACCATTGTCCCACTGCATGGCACGTATCCCCACATCGTCCAAAAGATAACCTCCAACATAACAAGCTGCTCTCTCAAATTTTGCTTTGCCCAAGCGGTCGCTGCTTTCGGATTCACGTTGAACCTTTCTGGAAGTTTTGCCTTGGTTTTTTGCAAATATTCATCGATGATTGATTCGGCGAATTTTGGCCCGTCAGGAATGGCTTCCGGGATGATTTTAGAAGCGAGATCGTAAAGAGCATCATCACTGTTCTCCTTTGCGCGAAGGAGGGGAAGGAGGACACGGAATGTGTGAAGATATTCGGATGAAAAGAATGGCCCAATGGCTTCTACAAGTTCGGCGACCATGGATTCCGTGCCCGACATCGACGGCAGGCCTTGATTATACAGAAAGGAGCGTAGGATGATGAATGCTTGGATTTCGTCGATGTTGAATTTGTCGCTGATGGCGAAGACATACTCCTTGTCCGCGTTCTCGACTTGGATCTTCACGCCATCCGCCAATGTTACGGTGCCACTCTCAACCACCTGCCTCGACGCGCTCGAAGGCTTTCCAAACTTGTCCACGACGTTCCCGAGTACTTTCGTACGTGGTTCCAGGCGTTTTTGCAAGTCGGTTATCTGTTCAGCGCGCAGACCACCATCCTGGCCCGAGAGCATCAGATGAAGAGAAGAATATGTTCTAGAACGGTTTGTCAATGAAAGCATTATGGAGTCAAAGGAGACTTACACATCTATCAGGTCTGATCGCGTCGGGATATCACCAGACATGATGGTGGTGGTTCAGGTTTGCCGCCGAGCTCACCGTTGAGTGCGACGCCGACGAACTGAGATTTGGACCAAACGACGTAGCCAAACAACCACCAATTGCCGCACTCAGGCTGCGGGCCTGTACAATAGATCAAATTCACACGCTTGCAACTTGTGTCAACGTCACCTCGACCAAACCTCGAGACGACAATTTCAAACACTTTTCTACTTTCTTACAATCTCCTGAGATTAGGTCTGTCCCGGTGTTATGTGGGTGCTCCCAATTTGCATGCTCATTGCTTAAAGAAACCCGTAATAAAAGCTAACTTTAACCAGCTTACTGTGAGCCATTGACTCGGAGAAGAATTTTTGGAGCGCTGAAACTCAGTGTATGTATATTCTGTCCCATTCGGGTCTGGAATTAGATTTATATACTAATGGTATGTATCCGACAGTGACTAGTACACAAAATTAGACGCCTGCTCCTTTGATTAACAACACACATACTTGACGGTAGTGGTTGCATATATGTATAATTCCGATCATGATTGGTCGGTTCTTCCCCTTTGCCTCAATGCTTCGCTGAGGTATACGCTCTCGATATGTAGAGCACATACTTCTAGAGCATGGCTCTCATACAGTTGGATGAACTCTTGGTCCGCACACTAGCCACACACTCCGATTTCATCTTTACTTCCGTTGATTACCCTGCACTGCACCACAACCCGATCATCATCCACATGCGGCAGAATCATAACTCGCCGTTCAAAACGGTAGAGAAAAAGAGTATGCGGGCATTGGGAATGCTCTAAAAAGCTATTGTCAATTATGTCTGCCAAAAATCTTTGCAACCACCAGGTCGAGACTGATCTGACCTGGGGCTCAATTTTCGCTGTTAAGTTGATGCCTGGGCCTTCCATTTGCCAGCAATCTTTCCAAATGAAATTCGCATGTCAGTATCTGCAAGTCTGTGTAATAAATAGGAATGAGCCAGGGAAAACGCTGACTCGTTACAGTGCCTTGCATATTGTTTTGCACGACTGAGATGCACTAGTGAGGGAGGGCTTTGACAGTCCCCAAAGCGGACAGGCTCCGAGCAGGGTCCCGAAGGCGACTGGAGGACACCGGCGTGCAGAAGCAGGGACGTGAGCTGGACAAGCGGCCATCATCGGCATGACCGCAAGCGCGACGCGCCGCGATGCGCTGAGCCACTTGTAGCGTGCGCTGATGTTGAACAGGCGCGCTCGAACTCACCGTCCCCCCGCTCCCAATCAAAGAGCCTTAAAAGATGGCCTACGCTCATTCAAGATAATTAGCGCACAGGACTAGGCTTGAAAGAAAATATCTTTCTCAATTCTCCCAGTTCTATCAGGTGTCTTTATAAAGGTGAATATATTACTTTTTAAATTCTCCAGTGCAAAAACCTTGTCTTTCTCTTCCAAAAAATTATTCTACAAATAATTAGATATGTTAAGAAAAAATTTCAGCCCATGTCAAGGACGGAAACGAAGTGCGCGAGCCTCTGCAGAATGGCTCGCTCGCAGTGTGCTGTCGACGCATCATGCCTCTGCTGCGTGGCTTAGAGTCGACATGGGCACGTGGTGCCAAAGTTAGCCCAAAAACAGAGGACCACGTGTTCTCGTCCTCAGACTACGTCGTCGACTTTTCAGCATCAGCATTCATCAAGGCACCGCCTTGTCGTCTATCCCAATTTATCACTGCTCAATTGATTTTGATCTTCTTTTTCATTCACATCATCTCGATTCTCTCGCCATCAACATCTTCAAATGACTAATGCTGAGACACCCAATCAAGGCGAGCAAACTCGTACTCGCGTCGAGTCCTTCAAAGGCCTTGTCGACGACGTTGTGGAGGGTCGAGTCGCCCAAGATCAGTTCGTTCAACGTCTCGAGGACCTCGGAGCATCCGAGGTCGAGGCAAAAGACTATGTTCAACTCTTGGAACAGCGTTTGGTTCAACAACACAAAGGAGTTTCAGCTGGGCAGTCCTCCTCAGCGGAGAATCAGGTCGACAATGCGGGCGAACGTGAACGAACCCCCGAAGGTCTCACCGA
>MU155385.1:0-48466 GCA_015484465.1 Pholiota conissans
TAAATATTTATAAAATAATCAAAGTGGCCGTTTGATTGGTTGAATGCGTACAAAATCTCCAGTTGTGACACGGAGTTTGCCATCATTTGGATGCCGCGTGATCAGCCGACTTATCTTATCTTCATTGATTCATGGGACTTAGAGAAATTTCAATAGAAATTAAATTAAATTGCCAACAAAACAGTAGGACAAGGTAAATTAAAAAGCAGAGTGCAGAGGGTAGGATGATAAACAAGGAACATATGAAGCAGAAAGCAGGAAGTAGAAAGTAGGATGTAGGATGTAGAAATACGAACAAATAAACAAAGAATTGATGGATTTAGAAATCAGGACTTGCCAAATCGGCGGAACCAGAACCGGAATGCACGCTTTTTGAGAGAATTGGAATATTTGATGAAAAATAAACTCATAATCTTCCGACGATTCCCTCGCATCCATTTCCTCAGTCTTTCTCGCTGGCCATCGTCCGTCAAAGGCCTGGTCCTCTGCCGCCTTCCTCCATCCCATAATGTCCACCCCACATGTCATAGCATCCTCCTCCGCTCATCCCTCACATTCCGTCTCCTCAAACAATGGCATTGTAGGCGGCCACTACAAGGTGGGAAAGAAAATCGGCGAAGGTTCATTCGGTGTGGTTTTTGAAGGTTTGTGTCTACTTTCCTGGCCCTCTTTTGCAGCAGTCCGTCTGCCACCGCTCGCTGTCTCGGTAGCCACTCCACCGAGAACAGAGCAGCCAGACTTCTTGCCAAAATACATCGCCCCTGTCGCTTTCACCTAGCAGAAGATCGCTGTCATTTATGTTCAGACCTACCGCTTTACGCTTCAAACCCGCAGAACAGTCGTCTGATATCGTTTGTAATAGGCGTCAAAGTCACCACAAACCAGCCTGTAGCCATAAAATTTGTACGATCCCCTCCTTTCCGCCTCTTCATCACCGCTCATGCTGCGTAATACAGGAACCTCGAAAGTCGGACGCTCCTCAGCTGCGGGACGAGTTCCGCTCGTACAGGACGTTGAATGGAACTCGTGGGTCTCGCCTCATCAATGTATTTTCACTTTACTAACCGCGGGGTCGCACAGCCGGGGTACCGCAAGTGTACTATTTTGGGCAAGAAGGGCTCCACAACATCCTGGTCATTGACCTGCTGGGCCCCAATCTAGAGGACCTTTTCGATATGTGCGGTCGGAAGTTCACCATCAAGACAGTGTGTATGGCTGCTAAGCAGATGGTTAGTTCGTTAGTCTTACCTATACTCTTCTGTTTGTACCGTAGCGGATCACACACTGAGTTTCATTTCATACTCTAATCAACGACGCTAACGAAGCACATTAATTAGGTGACCCGTGTGCAGGCGATTCACGATAAATCGCTTATTTATCGTGACATCAAACCGGACAATTTCCTCATTGGCGTTCCAGGGAACAAGAATGCCAACACGGTGCACATCATCGGTATGTCCAAGTTACATGTCGGATGGTTTCGACAGGAACTGACGTCCGGTACTTTCCTTACCAGATTTCGGAATGGCGAAGCATTATCGCGACCCAAAAACAAAGGTTCACATTCCCTATCGTGAGCGCAAATCTCTGTCAGGGACGGCTCGTTACATGTCAATCAACACCCATCTTGGACGTGAACAATCCCGACGAGATGATTTAGAATCGCTAGGCCACGTGTTCATGTATTTCCTGAGAGGGGGCCTTCCATGGCAAGGGCTGAGAGCAGCGACGAACAAGCAAAAGTACGAGAAAATTGGGGAGAAAAAGCAAACTACTCCCATTTCTGAGCTTTGCGAAGGCTTCCCGGGTTAGTATAAATTCCATTTACCGTAAGCTGTCAACTGATTATCTCGCCCCGCCTCAGAGGAGTTCACAATTTACATGAACTATGTTCGTAAACTGGGCTTCGAGGAGACTCCAGACTATGACTTCCTGCGCGAGCTTTTCACGAAAGTGTTGAAGACCTTGGGAGAACCCGAGGATGGAATCTTCGATTGGATGCTGCTGAACGGCGGAAAGGGCTGGGAAGCTGGAAATGTCTGTCTGTCTTTATGGAGATGCACATATGCCGCTGACAAATTTTGATTTCTAGCATACTTCTGCCTCCGCTGCGCCTACCCCCAACCGTGAAACACGCCGCGACCGCGAACATGGTCGTCGTTCCCGACAAGTTCCCGACGGCACTACGCCCAACCAACTTGTATTGAGCCCGGCACCTGCTCATCATAAGAGCAGTCGACGAACACCAAATGGTGATCGTGCCAACTCAAGGGACCTTAACAGTGTGCAACCTCTTGCCCCTCAAAGTCGGCGAGCGAGCCAACAAGCAAGGGATATGTCCACTAGTGTGGGCCTTACAGCGCCTCATCCGTATGCGACCGCCCCCAGCCCCACTGGTTATCGGACGGCCGCAACCAACAACTCCTATGGTCGCCATTCTCCGAACCCCAATCCCCAAATGCTTGCGAATGGAAATGGCCATATGAACGGTTCGGAATCATTCCTGTACGGTCAAACAGTACCTGGCAAGAATTCATCTGGTGACGGAACCGCGAATGGTGGCGTTCAGAGAGATCTGAACGGCCAGGTCAGGAATATGGGCATGTACGATCGGGAACAGATGCAGAGAGTGGGAGAACAAGACGAAGATGGTGGCCATGGAAGACCAAAGGGACTTTTCAGCTGGCTATGCTGCCGTGGATAGACGCTTTTATGGATGGCGGAACCTCATTATGCGTACGGGCTGCGCACCCTATAATTCTTGGTTCGTGTATCCAGATATTGTCATAGTGTCCAATTCATGCTAATCTCGCTCTGCTGATTTCAGTTATGCCTAGACTTGCTCTGCATTCATGACTATCAACATCTACACTTTTAATCAGCATTCAAGCAACCAATCCTTCAACGACCATCCTTTTTTCCACTCTCATACACTCCATCACTTTCATATATATGTATATCCAGTAAACAGCTATTCGATCCTTCGGCTTGCCCACTGACAAGGACCCCGATGGTCGTTACTATACCTTAGGAAGCTCCTAACGTTGACGAGACGAGCGCTTTATGACTTTCCCATTGCCTTTCTATTTTTTTGCCAACCTGTATTATGTAGCCAATCAATAATGCTTCTCGGGAGAATAATACCGCTTTTGAGCCATCGACGCAGATTCTTTCATTGATTTCGCTTCTCTCCAAGATGAGGGAATTTGGTGAGAAGAATGTGATTGGCTGATACCTAAAATGCCGGTGCAAGACCCCAGGTTGGCGCAGCTATACTAAGAACTTGTTCGCCGTCCGAGGCACACGTTGGTTCTTATCGCGTCGTTCACTTTTAACTCGTACACACACGCACGCGTCTCTCACTAGCATCACAGCATCCATTCATACACACCCAGCGGGATTAGTATAATATCAGATACCAATCAATATGGCGAATCCCAACCGTCTAACCGTCCCAGGCGCCAAAGTCTCGCAAGACCTCAAGCTAGTGTCGGGCATGCTGCAGAATATGAAGGACGCGGGCCAGATACCAGTGCCGTACTCGCCCGGTATACCGCCTGTTGCGTTTGGCGCTGGGGGGCCAATGTACGTTGCGTTTCCTTATGTACAGGGCTCCTAATGATTATCCGATATGATCCCGCCAGGCTGAAGCGGTTCGACGAGTCGACGGTAGTGAGCCGGAAGGGATCGCAGGCACCAACGCCGCCGATGTCGGTGAAGGGTATAGGGAATAAAGGTACGCGTTCTGCCTGTTTCGTGGTGCTGGAGAAATGCTAAGGATCAGCGAAGTTGCGAAGCCAGACTATTCTGACTCGAAGATCGTGCTCGCGATGGTGCGTTGTGTCTACCCTGGGTTAATCCTTCGAACGATTTATGCCATTGCTTATAGGTCGGTCTGCCTGCACGAGGCAAATCGTATCTGAGTAACAAGCTCATGATATACCTCAAAGTGCGTCTACTTTAGCCTTCATTAGTGGCGAATCTGATGATTGATCTGAATATGAATGCGATGGTAGTGGCTGGAGTATGACGTGAAGGTGCGCCCGCACAGTCTTTTCTGTGAGATCCTTTTAATTATTCCATCCATGACAGGTCTTCAACGTTGGCCAACTGCGTCGCACGCGAGCTAAGCAGAAGGCCCAACAGTGCGTCTTATTATTCTCAGTTCTTCCGGCCGCACAAGTTTACATCTCGTATTTCAAAGATTGGGAATCAAAGAGGACCACACGGCATCCTGGTTCAGCCACGAGAATGCTGAGGCCAACCTGTCTCGAGAGCAACTTGCTCAGGACAGTCTCGAAATGCTGATTTCATGGCTCAAGCAAGGAGGCAACGTAGGAATTCATGGTATGCGAGCATACCCTTGATGAGGCTTCATGCTGATCGATAACAGATGCAACCAATAGCACCCGTTCACGAAGGTCGGTTTGGTCTTCTTAGTCTTCAGTTCATATTCCGCATATCCAACTACTGGTTGTTTGTCTAGAGCCAGCATAGAAGCGCGCGTGGCAAAGGAAAAGGGTATTCATCTCATCTTCCTCGAATCTCTTTGCGACGACCCCGCCGTCATTGCCGCAAATGTTGCGCTGAAAGTGAGCTCTGGTGATCCCGACTACAAGGATACATCTCCCGAAGAAGCCAAGCGCGATTTCCTTCGTCGGATCACCGAATACGAGAAGGTATACGAGACAATCACCGAGCCGCATCTTTCGTATCTCAAGATTGTGAACGTTGGGAGTCAAGTGACGGTATCGCGTATACACGGTTACCTGCAGAGTCGCATCGCGTTTTATTTGATGAATTTGCACCTAAAGCCGAGGAGTATTTATCTCTCGCGGGCGAGTTTTTCTGTGTCACCTTCATTTTTCTGCAGTGATTTATCTTGTTTCTTCAATACAGCATGGAGAGAGTCAGTTCAACGTGGAAGGAAAGATCGGAGGAGATTCTCTTCTGTCGCCTCGTGGAATGCAATATGCAACAGCGCTACCTGCACTGATCAAGGACAACATCGGGGACGCACCATTAACTGTATGTTGAGGTCTAGCATATGACCGCGGTTGGCTCCAAAATAACGTGTTATTTCGTAGGTATGGACCTCGACCTTGAGGCGAACTATTCAAACTGCCAGCCACCTGGAGTACCCAAAATTGACGTGGAAGTCTTTGGACGAGCTGGATGCTGGTGCGTCTATGTCATGTTCTGTCATCGTTTTCTGCCTCACGGCAAAACTTAGGTGTTTGCGATGGAATGACGTATGAGGTACCATCGCCTTCCGATCTTTGCTCAGGATATACGTACTGACAAACCGTTTGTTCCTGATAGGAAATTGAGGTCAGATCTTACCTGGAGTGACCGATCTGGAATTTGACTTTGGTATATACAGCATGCATACCCAGATGACTTCGCCAACAGGGACGAAGACAAATTCAACTATCGTTACCGCGGGGGAGAGTCATATCGTGACGTAGTGGTGAGGTTGGAGCCTGTAATAATGGAGCTTGAGCGTCAAGAGAACGTGCTGGTCATCGGTCATCAGGTACGTTGTTCGCGCCGATTTGGGTCTCTGAGGTGTGCTAAGGCAGTTAATTCCATCCATCCAGGCTATTCTACGTTGCCTGTGAGCCAACACTATTTTCGCCCCCAACCCGGTGTGATGGCGCTGATTTAATGTTCTCAGATATGCATATTTCCACCATCTTCCCCAAGCGGATCTGCCGTACATTAAGATTCCTCTCCATACCGTTATCAAATTGACCCCCAAAGCTTATGGTTGTGACGAAGAAAGGTGGGTAGCTTTCTTTTCATGTCCGTCTATGAATACTGCATTGACGACGCTTTTCAGATATGCTCTGCCTATTCAGGCGGTGGACACGCATCGGCCGAAACCCAAGGCACCTGCGCCGGTGTTGCAACCTACAACAGCCAGGGATTACTACGGTATAGAATCGAAGGAGTGATGAAGCTGCATATTGCTCCATCTAACCCATTTAAGATGGCGCATAGAGTTTGTATTAACATAGAACAAGCACAAATAGGTGTACATTATCGAAATAGGGCAGATATTACTCGCATTGATTGTGAGGAGTCCATGCTGGAAGAATTCTGAGTTTTGTAGCTTGCGAAACTCGCGCCAGGTCTCGAAGCCCGAATACCGATGACCGGAGCCGTTGAAGATTCTTTAAATAAAGTCTAAGCATATGAGAAGAGAATGTGTATTTCGCGTGTAAGAACAGAGGTTCATTCGTACTAATGTACTCACAGAACGATAACAAATTTCATTTCACGGAGTGCTTGCAGACTGCACATGACACGGGAAAATGTACGAAAACGGCAAGTGCCTTTCCTATTTGGACGGTGATTCGCCAATCTTGCCATCCCGATTTCTTCGCAATTCAACGTGCGATAAATGGGGATGGTTTCTCTTTTGACTTGGCACAATGCGAGCCTTAGAGGCGTTGAAAAGTAGGACCTATGAGTTTCTCAGTTTCACTTGCTTGACAATGAAAAGTTTCCTAGTGTTTGAAAGGCGCAAAAATCGTGCAGTGCACGCGTCGATTGTCGTCCTCGTTTCGAGTTCTATAAATGAGCGAAAGAACGAGCGAAATGAAAGATCTACAGCTATATTTGTACTTTCTGTTTTCAAAGTTATCTACAAAAAAATAGGTATGTCTCCAAGGTGAATTGATAATCTCTCGGCCAGCGCATAAAAGCGGCCATGTATTCACAGCCACGAAAAGTGACCGGGATTTGTGTTTCTCCACATTCTGACCATATTCAGAAGAAATGTATCAGGAATGAAATTAGTACCTATACTATAGATTACAACTGCGGAGTTTTGGAAAGCAACTTTGAGTCCCTGTTGAGTTATAATTTTTTCTTTGATTTTTCCGAAAATTGAGTTGGTGTAAGTGTCTAGTAAAAAAATTCTGTTCTTATGCAGTTAGAGAGAGTCCATTGATATGTATATCAGTATATTTTTAGTTTTTTGAAATATGAACTGTAGATGCTGCAAAGGGAGCCCAAAGTCGCCAAATTTGAGGCATTTTGATGCATTTCCCATGGTTTTGGCCATGTTGCAGAGGTTATATCTCCTGAACCGCTGACCTTCAGCCCGTGAGATTTTGAAATTTGAGACTACGTAGCTGCATGTATGTCCTTGAGTAAAAAAATATTTTTTTCATTGCCTCTTACACCAACTCACTTTTTGGGAAAATAGAAGAAAAATTCATAGATCAGCAGAACATCAATCCTGCTGTCTGAAACTCCGTAGTTGTAATGTATAGTATATGTACTAATTTTCATCCCTGATGTATACATTTTGTCTGAATGTTGCTGGAATGTGGAGAACACCCAATCCCGGTTACTTTTTGCTGTTGTGAATATGTTGCGAAGTTAGCAAACGGCTTTATAATTTCCTGGTCGAAAGTGCGAGATAAGAGCTTTCCCCGAAGTGATGTAAGTACTCGTCCAGTCGAGAATTCGACGCGCAGGTCGGGCTGTACGTCTGATCTACTGCGGGCTTGGCACTGCTGAAATTGACCACGCTTCGCAGCGAAGAATGCGCCAGTGTACAACACACTTCGGGCATGGGAGCATTCGAAACAGGACCATTATTCTGCATTGAATAATGTTGAATATGAACGATATGACGATGCGCATTGCATGGTACGATTTTGGGGGCTTATTTTGGGGTTTCAGAATCCCAACCTAGCTAATTAAGCGGCCGGCATAGGGCGGTCGTAACATATCGTACGATGAGGTGGCTGGGAGAGTACTCTGGGTAGCGGTATTTGGGGAAAATTCGTGAGTTCTACGAGGACTGAGAGGGGTCTAGATAGACAGGCGGGGATGGTGACTGCGACAGCTTTTAAATCTAGCTGCACTCGGAGGAGGATATGGAAGCTCCATTGCGAGATTGGCCATGTCGCGAGATCAAAAGGCGTCCAGGAATAGAAATGGCCAGATGTGGGGTAGCCCCAATATTCCCACCATAAATAGAACACCTATAAAGTATTCGATCCTACTAGGCCTTCTCAAACAACCCCGCCATGTCTTTCTCAAAGCACGCAGCCTCTGCCGTTCGCGCCTCCAAAAAGCCCATCGGTGCTCGCGGTTTCCGCTCTCCCTTCGCTGTCCTCGGCTCGTCGCCCCTGTCGAACCCTAACGCGGCCGCGAAGAACTCCATGACGTCCTCTCAGGACTCCATCCTGTCTCAATACGAGAAGCATTACGAACACCCCCACGAGCCCATCCTCTCAGGCTCCGGCTACCGCACCTACGTTGTGTCTGAGCCAGACCACACGTCGCGCCACTACCAGGTCCCGGCGGGCGCTTATCCCACCTCAGCCCCGTACACCAACTTCGCCGCTACGCCCGCTCCCAACACGGAGGGCGTCCAATACTCATCTACCAGCGCAGAGCTCCTTGCGCATGGATTCACGACCCGCGCTGCGCCCCAGCACCGCGGCGGTGTGGGCGAGAGCTCCGCCATCCGTCACGCTTCGGCGCCTGGCGAGATGGGCGCGAGAGGGGGGAGCTATGGAGGGAAGAACATGATGGACAAGTCTGGCACGACTGAAGGGACGGGGAACCTCGGAGAGCGGAATCCGCAACCTGATGGGAATGTCGCAGAGAGCTTCTCAAAAGCGGGTTTAGACGGAGCGTGGAAGTTGCGCAAGTAACATGACATACATCGGTGTAGGTGGATGAATGTTTTGGGGTGCCGTCTATGTTTATTCTCTTGAGATCGGTTTCGCTCGCAATGCTTCCGTAGATTGTATGTATGCGTAGGGGCGGGGCCGTACCAGACCCAGCTGGTTGTACGAGTAGTTTTAATCCTTCTGTTTCGCTTTGCTATATATCATTGGTTCCTCCTTTTCATTCCCTCATGAGGTGTCGATCTCACTGACATGAGTGCGCAATCAATTCAATTGTGACTTCCGCGGCGAATCCGAATGTGCTGGTGACATCACTCCGGACCGCGAGCAATACAATAAAAGTCCTATATAGGCCTAAAATTTGGCCATTGCACGACCATAATTTGATTTTCCAATTTCTTCCTAATTTTTGACCTTGATTTTCGCTGGTATCAGTATGCATTACCCTCCGACGCTCTTGTGAATCCATCGCATAGAGAACTTAGGGCCTTATAAACGCTTCGCACGCGACTGTCTGCAGCTGAGAGCTTTTCGCTTTGGAGAAATAAAAGCTATACATTATCATTGCAGTGAGGCCTGGTTTATCCCTCTGGTCCATTCATGGGGGGCGATGCAAATTAGCTCTGGTCCAGCGCGTGAAATTCGTTGAGACAGCGGACGTCAAAAGGCACTCCGAATGGTAGAAGAAAACGGGATCAAGTTTCTGTGTTATTTAGAGTTGATGAGAACAACCCGCTAACGCTCGAAGACTCGAGTATAATCTATGTCCAGTTTGGGCTATCAGAGACGCCTCTGAGAATATGATAGTTGCCAGAGAGCACAGAGCAGGGATAAGGCGTGGCGAACATGTCCAGAAATTCAGCAGATATATTTAAGGCAAGAGCATTGTTATCTGTCAGTCTTTTTATACCTTAAGGCGGCGTCGCAAAATAGATATGATTATAACACTCATAATCCGCGGCGAGACAGGGAACTGACAGAGTGATGTTGAGATTTATTCCTAGCGACACCTCTCTTTAGCACCGAACAAAACACAGGGCAGTGGCAGTGAAAAGGCGGATACAAGTGCTACGATCCGCTCAAATCGACATCCAGCTGGACTATAAATGATGCCTGAACCTAAAAATTGTCGAGAAAAAAAATTCATGTGAACTGCCATTCGCAAATGTAACCAAATCTAGCTGAAACTCTAGCGCTGAGAAAACACACTCGACAGAAAGTGGATTAATCGAGAACCCATAGAAGAAATGCCGCATGCGTGTGTGAAGGAACTTGAAGTTGACTAGAGAACAGTTTTGCCAGCACTGTCGGACGTTTCGTAATTTAGAGTACGCATGGTGTCAAAAGAAAGGTCAGGTGTGCGGAAATCTGACTGCAGGAAAACAGATAATGAAAGGCGGGAGTTGAAGGGGGGTAGTGGCAGCGCAGAATGACGGGCGAGATGAAGGAGCGATGCTGTTCGGGTTCCTGTGTGCAAGCCCGTGGGAAACGTCAAAGTTGAGATGAGCACGGTGCCAAAGTCTCACAGCGTCGCCTCTCTACTGCAGCCACGACGCTTTCCCCCGCGCCTCAAGGCTGCCCAAACGATGACCGTTTTCCTCCCTCTGGACCCAGCCACAGAGCTACCCTCGCAGCCCGCATTTCTCGCAGCAGCCGCTAACCCCGTCACCCAACTTGCCAAGGTGGTGCAGGCGATAATGAAAGCGAAAAGAATCGTGGTCATCTGTGGTGCGTGGTGCCCCCATCTATGATCAGATCTGCAACGCTCATTACCCATGCAGGTGCTGGCATTTCGGTGCAGGCAGGGATCCCAGATTTTCGTTCTTCCGAAGGGCTTTTTCAAACAATCAAACGCGATAATCCACGTGAAGCCATGTCGTCCGGTAAAGAGCTCTTTGACGTGTCGGTCTTCAACGTGAGTGTTTCCCATACACTGCGCAACCTTTGCGAGCGATGGGCGCTGCGGTTCAAGTGCACATATGCGGCAAAAAATGCGCCGATCAACACTACAACATCGTTGTTTCTGTTTACATCCTCTACTGTGTTGTAGTTCGACGCTGACTGTCTCTATTGCTCCATCAGTCCGAACAAAAGACCTCGCTCTTCTGCCAAATGATTGCGCAACTCTCAGACTTATCACAGACGGCTGAACCAACATCATTCCATCATGTACTTCGTGCTCTTGACGACCGTGGACGCTTGCTGAGAGTATACACCCAAAATATTGACGCGATAGAACAGAAATGCGGACTCTCCTTTGGTGTTCCCGATTTCGAGGGCAAGCGCTTAAAATCTCGATCAAAGGGCAAAGCCAAAGCGGTGGATGACTCTAATATTGCCATTTCTGATGTTCAACCTGTCGCTTCGACCAGCCGGCTGTCATCGCCACCCGTGGAAACGCCGCGATGCATCCCTCTTCATGGTACTCTGCAGTCAATGCATTGCCAGATCTGCAATCACTCATTCCCGCTCCTGGACTATATACCGGCGCTTGTAGCTGGTCAGCCGCCGCCTTGCCCAGAATGCACGTCTTTGGAGACAACCCGTCAGCTTGTTGGTAAGCGTCCGCGCGGCATAGGAAAGTTGCGTCCTAGCGTGGTCCTTTACAACGAAGCGCACAAGGACGGAGAAGGTGTGGGTGATGTCGTGCAGAAGGATCTCATAGGCTCTTCGAAGGGCAAGGGTCGAAGTGGGGCAGATTTGTTGTTAGTGGTGGGAACGAGTCTCAAAGTTCCTGGCACCAAAAGGATGGTCCGCGAGTTTGCAAAAGCTGTTCGTGCCCGCTCTTCGTCATCCAAGGAGGAGAATTGCACGCCTGGAGCGTCGACTTCAGCGTATGGGCTGGCAACACCGACCCCGTCGCCTCGCCGCTCGCCTATGTCGGATGAAGAGCCCACAGCGATCCCCAAGGCTGTTTATCTAAACCTAGATTTTCCGGTACCAACGAGAGAGTGGGAGGGTGTGTTTGATGCATGGATACAGGGCGATGCACAGGAGTTCGCTGACATACTACATGCGGAGATCGAGAAAGAGGCCAAGGCGAAAGAGATGGCCTTGGAGAAAAAACGACGCAAGGAGGAAGAAGCTGCACTGGCGGCGAGACCGGAACACGAGCTGCCAGACTTTGCGCGGATGGAGGAGGATGGTAGAGCAGGCTCGTTTGCGGGCACGACGGCCAGCGCCACTGCAAAACGGAAATTGTATACATTGCAGGCTACCCCGAGCAAGAAAAAATCGAAGCATAGCATGCCACCATCTCCGCCGTACACCCCTGTTGGGTCGAAACGTTCTAGGAGTTCAGGGATGCCGTTTAGGGACGACGACAGCGATTCTCAGATGGGCGAGCTCCCGTCACACCCGCCTCCTTCCAAGTTGACTGTGCGCATCCCTCCGCGCCCCTTCCGCCCTTCAGAGAAGTATCTGAGGGCGAATCCTCAGGATTTTCGTTCTTTCAAAGGTCGTAATTTAACAAGAAGCATCACGCCATCCATCATGGTGGACGACGACGACGACATCCTATATGAGTGGTAACCTGTAAGAGCGAAAGGGAGAGGTATAGCTCCTAAGCCAAAATCGCGACGCCGTTACCGCTGTGCATTGTGTATACTATCTTATCCTCGTCCAACACCCGCACGAGAAGATCGATATTTTATTTTTTTGGACTCTAAATTGATGCTCCTTACCTCGACAATTTCCGCCACACATTAACAATGATTGATCTCATCTAACTCAAGTCTAACTTGCATTCTATCCACATGCTCCAGCTGTCTGCTAAGCTAACCTGTACAAGCTTTGACCACCTGTAATATTGGTGAAGATCTTTTGCTGATGCTTTTAGTTCTTAGGATTGTTTGCTCCTTTTTAGAATTGTCTTTGCCATTTTGTTATGCTTTCAATTTTTGGTGTATGTACATAATCATGCCTTTTGGGCTTGAAGTAGTTGATTGGAGTATATTTATATATAATTTATTTCTTGTTTGATTCAAATTCTAGTTCAAGTTGTACATTTTGATAATTTTTAGCTTCAAGCAAAATAGATATGAAGATTTTTTTTCTGTTTCAAAGTTGCTAAATGCTGGATAATTGGTTCTTTGTAATTTGTTACATGATTTGTGTATTGAATCAGATAATTTGTGGGCTAAATTGGATAATGTGTGTTGAATCAGATTATTTGTGCACTGAATCAGTTGATTCATGCATCAAATTTTCAAGCTTTGATGATGCTCCAGAATAATTATCTGATATTGACTCTAATTCATCTGTGTCTGTATCTGAATCAAATTTGGTAATTTGAAACTTTTTTTCAGGTCTCATTGGCAGATTTTCATTAGGACCAGGCAATGGAAGTTGATTTGGACAGCGCTAATTAATTGTGTATTAGCATTACATTCCAAAAAAGTATAATCAAAATAACTTGGAAAAAATACCTACCACAAATCGAAACAAGCAAACATCAAATCCACTTTTGCCTTTCTTCATGTTGGCCTAAAGATGTTTTTGTGAAATAAATTTTTAACAGACTTAAACAAACACTTACATCTACAACAGTATATAATCCATCATAGCGGTACCTGTAGGAAATTTAATTGATAATAAACAAATTTATCAATGAAAAAGATCATACCCTTCAGCTGGAGCATAAGCAGAGGAAAGAGTATGTCCTCTAATTACACGAACTGACTTTTTTGTCCTCCATGAGATCTAAAATATATATGTAAAATGAAATCATGAAAATTTCAGAATACATACTGCAAGAGCAAGGTTTCCCCGAGTCCATTCTTGGTCCTTTATCTGAACATTATCCCATCTGACACCCTTTTCCCGTCGACTCTGTCCACCTAGAGTGTCAGGCATTAAAAGGCATCAAAAAGTCGAAATGAGACCGCAGTACCTTGGCCAGTGTATGTGCTAGATATTTAGAATGTAAGGATGTAGATGTTGTTACAACAAGCTGTTCTTACAACTCATTTCCAAGGTCGATGTCATCGTCATACCCTCCTGAGCTAAACGGTCAATTTTAAGTTCCGCATCAATTGTCATAGTTTAAATCAGCCGCGTACAGGACAACGGAAAAGGCGCCTTCCCTCATTCTTCCATGGATCCCGCCCGTAAGAGGTGCATGTACACCGTCATCGCAAAGTTCCCGTCGTCCCGGCCATCGCGACCCCACAGGAAACCCTCTTATCTCACCGAAGTGCGCTCTATAAAGCAGAAGTTTGTGCATCATTTCGCTGAAAAGTAAAGAAAAAACTGACGGGTTTCTTCCGGGCGCGGGCCTCATAACCGAGCCCTTGAATGCTGGCATAATTTCGCAATTACAATTGCGGGACTGCGAAGATGAGAGTGAAGTTCAAGTCGAAGTCGTGCCATTTTCCAATCGATTACAGCCGGATATTCAACTTCCAGATCTCGCACGGTCCACAAGCGGTCTAAAAAGCTCCCGGCGGGCCGCGGTGCGTCTTTCGAGTCTTCGACTCTCATGGTCGCCATGATATGTAGCATTCGCCGACCTTCACTCTGCAGAAATCCATGACATTGATTTCCAAAACTGCGAATGCCCATATGCTCACGACGGTTCTCTCATGAAATTCTCGATCTGGCAAGGTTCTGGCATGAGTCCGTCTCGCACTCCAAGATCATAGAGAATACACGCACAAAGAGGGCTTCTCGATGTTCAGTGGTTATAAGAAGGTTAGCACGCAGGGTTCCCATTCATTCAGATATGTATCTAAGATAGTATCTATCATTTTTATTAGCTCTCTTAGCCAGCTGTCTGCTTGTATCTGCGCAAGAGACCAGTCTGGTCGCCGTTAAGAAGGCGTTCGACAAATCGCATGTATGTTCGGTCCTACTCATGGAAACATCAGTCCTTCCACATACTTAACGATTTTTACTTGCTAGATCCCGGGAAATATAAGCCTTACTTTCGAACCTAAAGTCTTGCTAGAAGTAACGTTCCCGCAGACGGTACCACAAAAACCGATCACACTTCATGCCGGCGTCCAGCTCCCAAGAAATGGTACGCCCCGTGTCGGATGTGGTGCTATTCTCCGCCGAAATATCATTTTTTCCTTGAATTTTAGCGACCGGCGGTCCTCCTAATTTTAATATAATAGGACCCATAGGGCATGGCCCCTTCGTTGTTGCAGCTGTTGATCTTGACGCGCCTACTCCTCAGGCGCCGACATCGGCTCAGATACGACACTTTTTGGGCGGCAATTTCTTTACAGGTCTAAATTTCAAGAGTCTGACACCCTCTCTTCTCCGGAATGCTACCCCGGCTATAAGTGAATTCCGCCAACCCACACCACCTGCTGGATCTGATCCCCATCGGTATGACCATCAAATCCATTCTGCGTTCTCGATACTTACGTACTAATTGATTTGCAGTTTATAGATATGTTTTCCTGCTGTTTGATCAATCAAAAAGTTCAACGACCAAACTCTTGTTACGCCAAACACATCAGTCGCTCTGTTTAATATAAGTCAATTCGCGAGTGCTGTTGGCCTCGGACAACCCATCGGAGGGACTTTCATGCTGGTCGGTCCACCCGCGTCGGCCTAGCCGTCATGACCGACCCTTATTTTCTGTGAGCACGCCCGTCGTCTATCAACTGTCCTCCTTTTTTGACGTTTGATTGATATAAAACATTTTGTAGCTACTGCAACGACCACATTTCCCAATAACAATTACTTCGGGGAGGTGAATTGGTGTCCCTTTTTGTGCGTCATATAAATACCATTCATGAAGTGTTTTGCGCGGGGCTATACTGTAAGTTGTTCGGTTTGAGGCTACCCATGTATGCAAATTCGTTGTATGAAACGCAGTTTTGCGAAAAATCCGAGTATTAATTAATGATCTTCGTGTCCTCAAAAAAATCGTTCAAAAATCGTTCCTACTTAACTAACCTAAATATATTTATCGGCTGTTCTCATCTACAACATAACAAAGTCTATTATTTCCCTCATTCAGCGTCTTCCTGCTCATTAGCAAAAGAGCAGTTGTGTCCATTTATATAGCTGTCAGATCAAAACGAGCGGATTCGTAGTTGATCATTGAAGTTTCGGTCCTTCGCTCTTTGCATGAGATGATTCTGAATTTGACCTTTTCCACATGGGTCTGAATCTAACTTGTTAATAGTTATAGTATGTTAAAACTATGTTGACTGTCACCTGCTGCAACGACCAAGTTTGCGGGCGCCATAGGCAGCTTTGAGGTTAGATAACATGATGCTGACTCACTTACCGCGTATCCATTGACACCAGACCGACTAGCTAACCAACATTGTTATGGAATCATACATTGATGCAGCAGCGGCGCTGACGCATTTGATGACGGGGTAAGCGCTAATGCGCACAACTATACTTATATGCAATTGACATTTCAGGGAATCCGCGGAATTTCACTGGTTCGGCAAAAGCTGGCGGCACATACTCCAATGAGCATAGATGCACACTGAAAAGAAGAACTTCATATGAGCCTATTGAAGTCGAGAGTAACTTGGTGTATGAGCCAAGTACATATGAGCGCTTGAGCGCCGAGACTCGGAGGCGCTGGGCCTTTAAGTGCATCTGATCCGTTCGGACGACTTTCGTGTATAAATAGGTCCGAGACGGCATCAAAAGAGCTTTTATGGTACACGGGTGTCCGGACTGGACCGCCTTTGGCCGTTAGTTAAGGTACTGTTTCGGAGCTGCTCATCTCTTCCGTGGACGATCACCATCCAAAGTCGCGTCTACTGTGATACTTGCTCCCGGAGGGGTTACTACGCGGCGGCATAAACTGCATTCTGCTCTTTTAATGATCGCAGCACCGTCAAAATTGGAAAGGTCGGTACACCCTATTCAAACTGCCTGACGTTTTCGACTCACACTGCAATGTATTTTTGGAGATAATGCAGAATCTGAATACCCGAGCGCGAGTAGACAGCTTTTGAGTCGCTCCTGCTTGCATTCCAAAACCGATGGCAGCTCGTTATGCTGTTCAAATCAATGAGTACCGAGGCAGATAGATCTGGGTGTGGACTCACCTTGACGTATAAAAGACAGAGGGTTTTTGCGTTTTGAAACCAGAACCAGTGTCGACAATGTCTTCTCTTCTCCCCTTCGTTTTCCTCTCCCTCCTCGTCTCCCCCTCGTTGGCAGCGACCATCACCCAGGCATCGCAGCTCAAGACCAAAACCTTCGACTACATCATCGTTGGAGGTTAGCTTCAATATAAGGTTGAAGTATCGTTTCTGATCTAGTATTCTTTCCACCGCTTCCTTTAGCTGGAAATGCCGGGCTTGTTGTAGCCAACCGCTTGACGGAGGATCCCAAAGTGACCGTCCTTGTTCTCGAGGCGGGTGTGAGGTAACGAACTTAAACTTCGAGTTGAAGACGATATCTAACAATTGAACTTCTATCAGCGATGAAGGTGTCATCCCTGTTCAAGTCCCATTCCTAGGACCGACAGTAACACCCAGTACGAGAGGCTAATCTACCGATACTTTTATTGTGATCTGATCTATTTCCTTACAGATACTCCATGGGATTGGAACTATACTATCACAGCACAACCCGGAATGAACGGGCGTTCCTTCCCTTACCCTCGCGGGAAACTCTTGGGCGGGTCTAGTAGCGCCAGTAAGTAATCCAACAAATTAACCTCAATCTTATTGATTAAACATATCATGCAGACTACCTGTTCCATCAGTTTGGTACCGATGAAGACTGGAATCGACTAGCCTCCGTATCTGGTGACCAAGGATGGACATGGAACAACATGAAGAAATATGTTCAGAAGGTAGACTCTGATTTTATGGTCTGATTCTGGATTCTGCTCACAGTTATCCCGCAGCACGAAAAGTTTGTGCCGCCCGTTGATGGACACAACACGACTGGCCAATTCATTCCATCTCTTCACGGATTCAACGGAGAAGTGTCGGTCAGTCTTCCGGGGTTCAACCAAACTCTCGATTCTCTCGTGTTGGAGGCAACCACCCAGTTGCCAGAGTTCCCCTTCAACGAAGATACAAGTGGTGGAGATCACAGCCTCCTCGGAATCGGGTTCCTCCAGTCTTCCGCCGGTAAAGGTTCCCGAAGCAGTTCATCGACATCTTATTTGGCCAACGCCAACGGCCGTCCCAACTTAACGGTTCTCATCAATGCTACAGTATTAAAGCTCGTGCAGACTGGGAACGGCCCTGCTGGTAAAGCTTTCCGCAACATTCAGTTCCAAAGCAGCCCGGGAACAGCTGCAAATTTCCATGGCGGTAGGTCTGTTCTGAACGTGCTGTGAACCTAGTCTGATGAGTGAACAGGAGCGTCTGCAATCACGACAGTCACCGCCCGTAAGGAAGTTATTCTTTCGGCTGGATCGGTTGGAACACCCCAAATCCTCCAACTCTCTGGTATTGGCGATGCAAATGATCTCAAGAAATTTAAAATCCAGAGCACAATCAACAACCCGAATGTTGGAGAGAACCTGAGCGATCACACTTTCCTTCCCAACATCTTCAGCGTTCAGGACAACGGGCAGAGTTTTGACCACCTTATGAGGGATAGCTCCTTGGTACAAGATGTTCTTGACCAGTGGATGCAAAACAAGACTGGCCTCTTTGCGGACAATATAGCGAACAACTTCGGCTTTGCGAGACTTCCCAGCAATGCTACTATCTTCAAGACTGTTCGCGACCCGGCAGCTGGACCGAAATCTCCTCACTGGGAAATCATTATCACTGTACGTGCTTCTATCAATTCTCGGAAGTGCATATTTTAAATTTTCTGCAGAACTTGTTCTTCATTCCAGGACAATCTATCCCAGCAACCGGAAGCTTCCTGACCATTGTGGCGGTCCTTATTAGTCCTACGTCCCGTATGTCCCTATGCTGTTTTCCATGGTATCTGAAAGACTCACGTATATTTAAGGCGGAAGCATCAAGATCCAATCGAGCAACCCTCTTGAACAGCCTGCAATCAACCCTAATTATTTGACCACCGATTTCGATATTTTCGCAATGCGCGAAGCCGTCGGCGCCATCAAGCGTCTCGCGTCTTCACCCGCCATGTCGAAGTATGTCATTGGACCCTTCGGCGACGCTTTCCAGAAGGCCACCACCGACGCTGCCACCGAGGCCTACGTCAGAGGTCTTACTTCGACTATCTTCCACCCTGTTGGAACTGCCTCAATGTCTACATCCAAATCTAACAACGGTGTTGTTGGTCCCGATTTGAAGGTAAAGGGAGCCGATGGACTTCGCGTTATCGATGCTTCTGTATTCGTACGTTTCTTTTGCTTGTGTAGTATCATCGCCAAGACTGACTCATATTCCACAGCCATTCGTGCCCAGCTGTCATACTCAGGGGCCAGTCTATCTTCTTGCAGAGAGAGCCTCCGATATTATCAAGCAGCAAGATCGCATTTAATTTTATGGGTGTATAGACTCTAGAGCATCCATTGGGAACCCAATTTGATGTCTGCCCCTGATTTCTCTTCTAATTATTGTCTCCGAAATATCTATCCCTTACTGTCATAACTTATCACCCTTAGGTTTTTGTGGCCGTGTAGCATCTTATTTTTGGCTTTATAAGCGTAGATGTATACAATATTGTACATATTATTGAGTAATGTCGTCAACTTCTTTCCAAGTTTCAATGGCTTCAAGTAAGAAACGGGTGTCAAGCACTCAGCTTAATCAGTAGCTTGGCATAAAGTCTTAGCGTTGTGTAGTTCAGCGAGCAAGCAACCCATAGGCGCTTAAAAATTTAGCGCCCAGCAGATTCCGGGCCGGAACAAGCGGGGCCGTTCATGAGAATCTCCACCCAACGTTTGCCTGTGCTTCGCCTCAATACTTGCAATGACCTTGTTCATCCCATTCGTGAAAGTCTTGGAGGTTATGAAAGTACACGTTTTGAGCGAGTTCCGTTGCAAATGAAAGTACTTAATAGTTCGCTGACAACTTGATGCCCGTGGAGGTCGGAAGCTCGAACTGGGCGTGTAAACGAACATGCTTGCGCCTCAACCTCATCTGCGAAGTGACAGATTTAAAAATCAAACAGGACAGATGGAATAGGGAATGTAACAACGATAGCTAACATGGCGAAAGGTCTGTTCTTGAGGCGCTGCTGAATCAATTATTGTCGGCTCCAGGGGCACACATACTTGCATAGTAGCCGGAATTTTTATGGCCTAGGACGGTATATAGTCGAAGGCGCGTATCCTGAGGAGGATGAAGAGGAGGAAAATGGCTGGCGGCTGTATTCCGGTCTAAGGCAAGATGACAGCGAATACAAAGCGAATAAGTGGTGAGTTCAGAGGATAGCTGAGGAGGTCTGACTCGCTGGCTCGAAGTTGAAACGCCAAGGTGAGCCAGGCGCGCGTTTTGACAGCGACAACAGATTGAATCAAGAGACCAGGACGACAGGAGTCAACGCGTGTCGTGAGGGTGTGCACAATTTATTTCTCACACAACGCCGTCTTGTCGACTTGCCCATCTTCCTGGGGCCGCGTATGTTCAATCACGCCAAGGGATAGCCAAGAACATGAATGACGATATAAATCGCCTTCGTATTGCAATGCATGTTGCTGGCGTGCATTCCTCACTATGGTTCACCTAACATTGGCTCTGGCCATTCTTCCGTTTGGCTCTCTTCTCGTTGCGGCTGATCCCATCCATGTACCTCTCCAACGCAGATCTCCTCGAAAACTGGACCTCAGTGAAGCTGCAAAGCGCGTGAAGTTCAGATACGGTTTTGGGGACATAGAGCCAAAAAGCAACAGGAGAGCGTCTACTGCAGCCATTCCAGTGACGAACCAGGTATTCAATATACATTTCCTGTCTTCTGAGCTAATTCTAACTTTATATCAATCTAGGATACCGATGCCAGTTATTTCGCTGATCTAACCGTTGGTACTCCGTAAGTTCTCGCTTACTGCCTACGATTGCATTTGTTCAGCTTCTCGGCGCAGACCTCAAAGTTTAGGTGTCATTCTCGACACAGGTTCATCCGACCTGTGGTTCGTAGGGACTTCTTGTCGTTGTTCCCAAGTTACCCCATTCCTATCGTCCCAGTCGACAACCTTCCAAGGTGGCACTCCAAGCATTGGTGATTCTGCCCTCGGCTCCCAAATAACGATCCAATACGGATCAGGCTCAGTTGCGGGTTCCCTCAGCCAGGACACTATTTCGATGGGAGGTTTCACTCTTCCTAACCAGAAATTCCGTGAGTTTACAATTTTTTCAAAAACATGGCGCTATTGATACTCATCCGAATAATTTTCATGCAGTAACCATCGATTCCATAACTGGCATAATATTATCTGACGATCCTTTGGGCGCATCAGGTCTGATAGGTTTGGCATTTGCCACTCTGACGAAGACCCGCACGACACCCTTTTGGGAAGCGTTGGCAACCAGCAATCAACTTACTTCCCCAGAGATGTCATTCTGGCTCGCGCGCTCAAATAATCCGAGAGTGCGAGATGTGCCAGGTGGAATATTCACCCTCGGAGGCACGAACTCGTCATTGTTCACAGGTGACATCGAGTTCATTAACATGCCCTCCGGGGATCCTTTGTTTTGGACTCTACCAATATCTAGTAAGGCCTTTTGCCCTGTCCACCGTCTCTTTGATGCATATACTGACGGCCCTTTCTCCAGGTGTGACTGTCGGAGGAAAATCTGTCTCGCTTGCTTCTGCAGGCTCAATGGCAGCGATTGATACTGGTACTAGTCTTATTGCTGGACCAATAGCGGATGTACGTGCCATTTGGGCTGCTGTACCTGGCAGTACGCCTTCCGAAAGCACTCCAGGTTTCTTTAGTTTCCGTATGTCTTTTTGTCTATTCACCATCATCAATCTTCTGATTACTTGTATAGCATGCACTACCACCGTGCAAATTTCATTCTCATTTGGTGGTAAATCCTGGGCAATCAGCGCATCTGATATGGCTGCTGGGACCGAACCTCTCGACTTTTCAAGATGCATCGGCTCCATCTTCGCTGTCAACGTTCCTTCCAACCCTGCAAACCCTACTTGGATTATTGGCGACACTTTCCTGGTATGTCATCATGCTTATATTACTTATGGGTGATATTCCAATACGATATTTACTACAGAAAAATGTGTATTCCGTTTTCCGAGCCACACCACCATCAATTGGCTTTGCACAACTTTCCACATTAGCGCTCGGAGGTGCAGGCTCAGCGACAACGTCCGAATCCTCAATCCCTGGTGTCTCCACTGTTTTCAAAACGGATTCGTTTACTGGGTTTCCTTCGGTGCCTACGACCACTGCTGGTACTGGCAGCACTTCAGGAAGTGGAAGTCCCGCCACAAGTATGATATACCTTGTCTATCCGCGAAGACGCGTTACTAATAATGCCTTCTTTCTTGCGTTAAAGGTGGAGCTGAATTGCTCAAATCTTCGGCGCTCTTAATAGTCGGCAGCGTCGTGATGGCGGGCATATCATTGTTCTAAGAATACTTGTGCTTAGATATACCCAGAGGTGAAAATATGATATAGGATATACCCCTCGAGTCTATCGCTGCTTCAGAATGCTCATAACTTGCCGTTCATTCCTGCCTAATTTTCATCTTTGCATGCCGTACTACACTGACCTACACCTTTTCGCTATATTGTGAACAGGTTTACCCTCACATAGGCTGTGCGCTGCGAAGACATGCATATATATATGACAACAGGCCGCGATGACAGCACTCCGCACACCATTTGTTGCTGTTAGCGAGAAGTGCTCCCCTAGTGAGTGAACTCAACTTAGAACAATCTACCTTAAAGTATATTCTCTAACGATACGAAGATAATTGACAGTTCAGGACGTCATTACTTAAGGCAAGCCACCGCGACCAGCGCCTAATTTTCAACGCGCCAGTGTACGAATGCTGCTAGTCCATGGATCATAGGGTTGCAATCTGCTCATTGAGACAATTCTCCCGAGGCTCTTAATATTGCAGGACGAACGTCTCCGATTCCGCAGTTCCTGACGGAGTTTCCCATGGGCCAAACTTAGATCGTCATTCCCACTGTAAGCATTACTCTTGCCATATCTAAGCTTGCCGGCGTTGAACAAGTGATCAGGTTCAGATGGTATTCTACCCACTTGGGGCCGAAAGCTATTTTCAAACACGCCAACAACACGTACAATGATATAAATCCCACTTGCCTCCGTTTTGCATCACCTCCTGGTTCTCGCCGCCATGGTCCACCTAATAGGAGCTCTGACCCTTCTTCCGCTTGGGTTGTTGATCGTTGCAGCTGATCCCATCCACGTCCCTCTTCGACGTCGCTCCATCCACAAACTGGACCTCAATGAGGTCGCCCGTCGTGTGAAAGTCAGATACGGATTTGAGGATCCAGCGGTGTCGAAAGGCAGGAGGGCATCGACGGTTTCTGTCCCAGTAACAAACCAGGTATTTCTCAACTATGGTGTTTTCTCATGGATGATGGCATTCTAACGTGCTGTTCATCCCAGGATGGGGATGCCTCGTTTTTCGCGACGATGACTGTTGGTACACCGTGAGTTTCGTTCGCCGCGCCTATGAGTTTTGATTTACTGTAGTTCTGAAATACAATAGGCCTCAAACTCTTGGTGTCATTTTGGATACGGGCTCAGCCGATCTATGGTTTGCCGGAACATCTTGCCTTCAAGACTGCCAGGAAGTTCAACTATTCGAGTCAGCAAAGTCCAGCTCGTTTCAAGGTGGTAACACGAATGGTGTTGGATCCGAAGTTGTGATCCAATACGGCTCCGGAGCAGTCAGAGGAGCACTCAGCCAGGACACTGTATCAATGGGTGGATTCACGGTTTCGAACCAAAAATTCCGTAAGAGTTTAAATCACTTCTACCCACTGCAGTTGTAATAATAAATCTGGTCATGCAGTGACCGTTGATGCCATAAACGGCGTCATACTGGACAGCGATCCATTAGGCCCTTCTGGCCTTATGGGTTTGGCATTCGCCGCTCTAGCTAAAACTCAAGCTACGCCCTTTTGGGAGGCGTTAGTCAACAGCAATCAGTTCTCATCGCCAGAAATGGCCTTCTGGCTCGCGCGATCGAATAATTTGCAAGTTCAAGATGTGCCGGGAGGAGCGTTCACCCTTGGAGGCACGAACTCCTCGTTGTTCACGGGTGATATTGAATTCATTAACATGCCCACGGGGACGCCTTTATTCTGGACTCTGACCCTCTCTAGTGAGTAAGACTTTCTTGCCTTTTCTTCTTTTTGAATTGGATCGATCTGCATTACGCATCTTTAATTGTTATCAACTTTGACATCCCTGCCATCGAGGATGAGTGATTTTATTCATCTGTCTTCTTAATTTTAGGTGTAACTATCAACGGAAAAACTGTGCCCATCAGCTCTGATACTACATCAGCGGCCATTGATACTGGTACAAGTCTTATCGCTGGTCCCACGGCAGATGTTACTGCAATTTGGGCGACTGTACCAGGAAGCGGACCTTCGCCAAGTGGTCAAGGCTTCTTCAACTTTCGTAGGTGTCCATTCGTTTATTTCTATTGCCCGTGGAATTGACTAGCTGACTTTTTGTTAGCTTGCAAAACCTCGGTCGAAGTATCGATCTCGTTTGGGGGCAAATCATGGCCTATCAGTACTACTGATATCATTGCCGGGCAGGAGCCGGGTGAGAGCTCGTTGTGCATAGGCGCTATTTTCGCTGTGGACGTTCCTGCCAACACGGCAAACCCGAGCTGGATTTTTGGCGACACTTTCCTGGTCAGTCATTTCCCTCCACTCAATGAGACAACGTTTTCAAACATGGTTGTTCTTTTAGAAAAACGTGTATTCCGTCTTTCGAGCCACACCTCCATCAGTAGGCTTCGCTCAGTTGTCGAGTTTGGCAGGTGGAACAGGCACCGGTCCAGCGTCCACGTCTGGGAGCTCTGCTCCCATTCCGACCGTGTTTTCAACATTCAATCCGTCAACATTTACTGGGCTTCCTACTATATCTTCACCTTCATCCACCGGGGTAGCAAATCCAGGAACTAGTGGCACCACTAGTGATAACCCCGTTGCAAGTAAGGATGTTCATTTCTGGACGGTTATTTATGGTACTGATAAATTTCTAGGTGGTGCTATCAGAGTCGTACAAATTCCAACCACGCTCAGCGGCGCACTCTTGACCGGACTTGTATTTGTGTTGATGCTGGCGTTGTGAAATATGGAGTCTGGAGGAGACGGACCACGGAGTGTACAATTTGGATAGTATGTATGTACCATGGAATTTGCTTTGAGGGACCAGCGGAGGAGTAGAGTACCTGTTTGCGAGGGTTAGAGTGCCGCTGAATTGTTCAATTTATATGTATATCACGTCTTGGATGTTCGTTTTCTTGCATGGATTCACGCAGCAAGAGTTGTGAGTCAATCTCCGTCCTCGACGCGCTGAAGTCATCACGCTTGTTCTCAGAATTAGACGCCCAGGGCCACAGCCGAGATTTTGGTAACTCGGCATGATGCATGAACCCTGATTTTGCAAAGGCAATTCCTTGGAAAGGTATCTTTTAGTAGGAATCATGAATCTCTCTAATTCTGAGGCACGCACCACAGTGAGCTTTCCAATAAAAATGCTTTCTCTAGGCCCTGAGGTAGATGTTTATCGGAGAGTAAACTTGAACATAGTCGGCTTGCTTACTTGATCACTTTCTTGTACCCAACGTCAGTGAAATCAAAATGATGAGCGCTGTTCCTTGGATGCTCTGGCCACGGACCTTGTTGTTCTTATTCCCTCATACACATCTGCTATGGCAAAACCAACAGTGGCCTTGGTAGCCCTGTTGTTGGCTTTTGGACTCACCTCTGCTGGCGCAGAACCTTTCCATATACCCCTCTCACGTCGCTCTCGCACTCATCCTCTCGATCTCAACGAACGAGCCAACCGTCTCCTCCTCAAATATGGACTCCCACCGAGACTGCAAAGCAATGTCACGAGTGTTCCTCTAGGCAAACGGGCGTCCAGCTCTTCGGTAGCTGTTACAAATCATGTGAATAATTTTCTTTGGCGTCAGTGGACAAATGGCTTCTTACTTCGCATTCGCAGGAAACAGATAATGACTACTTCGCAAGCTTAGAAATTGGCTCACCGTAAGTCTCCTTATCCGCTGGTACCCTGCTATGTGGCTGCCAGTGTATGTCGCTTTATAGTTGCTCATGCAAACCTGCTCTTTCGAAAGACCACAGACCTTGAACGTCATTCTTGACACTGGATCCTCAGATCTTTGGCTGGCGGGTTCCACATGTAGCAGCGGCTGTGATCCTCAAGCTCTTTTATATCAGTCTTCGAAGTCAAGTTCATTCCAAGGCGGCACGGGGAATGCTCTTAGCGGCTTGGGTGTTACGATAAAGCTTAACTATGGGTCCGGCTCTGCAACAGGTCGCACAGGACAAGAGACTGTCTCTATGGGTGGATTTACACTCACTAATCAAGTGTTCCGTAAGCACGTCAAATTTTCAAAGCATGATACCTTTTCAAAGAACTTTCTTCTAGTGGATGTCAGTCAGGTATCAGGCAACATCACTGATGCAGATGTATCCGGCATCATGGGGCTGGCTTTCGTTGGACTCGCGCAGACGACTGCATTACCCTTCTGGCAGGCACTGGTCCGGAATAACCAGCTTTCTTCGCCAGAGATGTCATTCTATCTGGCCCGATCGAGCGACCCGAACAAGATAGACGTAGATGGCGGAATGTTCACACTTGGAGGAACGAATCCTTCGCTTTTCACGGGCGAAATCGAGTTTCAAAATATATCAATGCAGGGGACCAACAACCCGTTGTTTTGGTCATTACCAGTATCAGGTAGGCTAAAGATTCGTGCATCAAAACAGACAAGCTTATTGTCGTTGACTTAGATATCACTATTGATGGGAAATCTGTTCCATTTCCCACTATTCCTGGAAACGGTGCTCTTGACACAGGAACAACCCTGATAACCGGCGCCACGCAAAATGTACAAGCATTCTGGGCGGCAGTTCCTAATAGTGGTCCATCTCCCACTGCTCAAGGATTCTACAATTTCCGTACGCAGCGCTTTATTCACCTGCTTCCTTACCTTGATCGCTCACAAATCTTCGACTGTATAGCATGCAACACTCAACTCAATGTCGCTTTCTCTTTCGGCGGAAAATCTTGGGCAATAAATGAAGCAGATATGAACCTGGGTCAGGATCCAGGTGAATCGTCGAAGTGTGTTGGTGCGATCTTCGATGGCGGTATACCTGCGAATGCAGGTCTGTCATGGATAATCGGTGATACCTTCTTGGTGAGTTAGTCGACGTTGAAGACCTTTGGTGCTGATTTCAATCTTTTTTTGTACACTTTTTCACTAGAAAAATGTATATTCCGTCTTTCGCGCCACACCTCCTTCCGTAGGCCTTGCGCAGTTGTCGAGTCAAGCTGGAGGTACTGTTTTATGACCTTGCACTTGAACATTCATGCTTACGGGTGTTTGCTCACTTCCAGGTTCCAAAAGTGGTGCGTTCGTCTACTTGCTTGATATATCCCATTCTAATAGCAAGTTTGTTTCCTAGGTGGTTCTATATCTCTCAAAGCTTCAAATGTTGCGCTATTAATGTCTATGCTGATTGCGATCGCACGAATTTGCTTGTGAAACTGCGAAGCAGAAAATTTACGAACTTAATGGACTATTTTGCACTGCCTAGTGGCATACTCATACGATCTTTCATACTGATGATATATTGGCGGATCTGTAATTATTTATTTTGATATTTGGCATACTTGTTTCGGTACAAATTTTAGGAAATCCAGGTGTAATCTATAGATGGGTAATATACATTGGGGATACAGTATACATTGGAATATGAACTGTTAGACTCATTCCCTGAGAGACTTATACATTTATATCTAACCCTATATAGTCCGTGAGTTGAAAAAAAAAGTGGAATCAAGAAGAGCATAGAGAAGGAAGCGCGAAGAGAAAGAAGAGCCAGAGGAATGTCGATCAGTTCTTGAAGACAGGAGTATTGAATGTGTCATCGTGATCTTCAATGATCGGTCAGATCCTGATCTAAAGCTTCGAATTAGGCATCGTAAGCGTACCTTTTCCATTGGCGAGAATGTACTCCTTCTCTTTTTGGGCGAGGTGGCGCAGATAGCTGCAGAGTTTGTGGGAGTACGCTGCGACCTTCTTGTTAAATCGGGCACCACCACGGATGGCAGCGATAGCCACGCTGAAACGATCAGTGCGGTTGCAGATCATCATCTGTGAGAAAGTCAGGTGTTGAGCAAGAGATGGCAGAAGGGGCTGGACGTACATCGAAGGGAGAGGTCGTCGTTCCTTCCTCAGCATAGCCCTCAATGGTGACACGGTCGAGATTGGGACGGCCGAAGAGCAAGCCTTGCAGCTCGATGGGGTAGCCATGGTAGTTGAAGTGGATTGAACGATCCTCGGTGAAGAGAGTATCAAAGGCATCATGGCTGAGTGCATGAGGATGCAGGCCAGTGTTGGCGAGGATCATGAGATCGGTGACGTTGACGACACGAACACGAAGTTCGGGCGCGTGCTCGCGAAGAAGAGCGGCCGCTGCGATGACCTCGAAGGTCATTTCTACACCAATACCGACAAGGACACTGGTAGACAAATAGAGCCGTCAGCTATGTAACTATTGAATTAGAAGACGAACGACGTACACATCAGGGTCGACACCGTTGTCGACACTAGCGAACTTCCAGACCGAGGCTCCGGCAATACAGTGCTGGTCGGCGTCTTCAGGAGAGAGCCACACAGGCGTGGGTTGCTTGCTACCAACCATGAGGTTGACATAGTTCTTCGCCCTCAGACAATGCGAGACGGTGGACAAGAAGCAGTTGGCGTCGGGGGGTAAATATACGCGCGCAAACTTGGGCTTGAGGCTGAGGACAGCACCAATGAAGGAAGGATTTTGATGCGAAAATCCATTGTGCTCCTGGCGAGTCCATGTTGAGGTCTCGATGTAGTTCAAGGACCCAACGGGGAGACGCCAGCAGGTCTCGGCGGCCATCTTGGAGAACTTGGAGTACTGGACCATCATGGTGTGGATAATTCCGAGGAAGGCCTCGTAACTGGGGAAGAGTCCAGTACGTCCAGTAAGGGTGTACCCCTGCAGCATTCCTTGACAGGTGTGCTCAGAAAGGATCTCGACAACACGTCCACCTTCAGCGCGCGATGCAATATCCCATTGGAAGTTGCGGCCAGTGACATCGAAGACGGCGTCGAGTTTGTTGGAGACAAGTTCATCAGGCGAGAAGATGCGGAAGGTTTTTGGGTTCCTGTGATAAGATGGTTCATCAGGATCAATCTGATAAGATAACGAGAACTTTAGGAAGCGTACTGTTTGATGACTTCACGCAAGAAGCGCCCAACTGCCTTCATGCAACTCTCTTGATCGCCGCTTGCAAGGCACAGATCCTTCCACTCAGGCGTCAACAAAGGGGTATAAGCATCGTAGCTCTCCTTCCTCTGGCCAAGCTTCTTGGTGGAGATTTCTGGGATGATGTCCAGAATCTTGTCGACGGGAACACCGTCAGGAGTGAAAAGCTCCTTCGGGCCGTATGACTCAAGCCACAATTGCAAGTCGGCGAGTTCTCCGTCGTCGGTCTTGGCAAGAGGCAAGGGGACTTGATGTGCGTGGAAAGAACCTTCGACGAATTCACCGTGGACCTTCTTCGGTCCTCCGAGACCCTTGGGTGTGCGAAGGACAATCATGGGCCAGCGTGGCTTGACGATGGGTTTTCCAGATCTAGCAGCAGTTTGGATCTTCTTGATCTCTGCAAGTGCCCAGTCCATCGAAGCGGCGAGGTCGTTATCTAGATTAGGCAGATCGGAGACGATGCGGACTTGGTATCCATATCCACTAAAGAAATCATAAGAATGAAGAACAAATGGCGAAAGAATCACAACATACGTGAATAAGGCAGTGATTTCCTTATCATCCATTACACCAAAGATCGTGCGCTCAGAAATCTTGAAGCCATTTACATGCAAAATGGGAAGAACGGCGCCCGACTCCGCTGGGTCGATGTACTTGTACCCATGCCATGCAGTAGCAGTAGGTCCCGTCTCGGCCTCACCGTCACCAATAATGCAGGCAACGACAAGGTCCGGGTTGTCCATGACAGCGCCGAACGAAACACTGAGAGCATAACCGAGCTCACCACCCTCGTGAATGGCTCCTGGGGTTTCTGCGTTGATGTGACTGGGGAATCCTCCTGGGGCGCTGAAGCGAGAAATGAGCTTCTTAAGCCCACTGTAGTTGCGAGGAAATTCTGGGAGGAATGCGCCGAGAGAGTCTTCAAGCCAGAGGCAGGATAGGATAGCAGGCGCTCCGTGGCCTTTTGTGGTATGAGTATTCGTTGAGCTAGCGTATAAAGAAAGAGAACACACCTGGTCCGACAACATAGAGAGCATCGAGGCCGGTCTTGCGAATGATTCGATTGAGATGGGCATACACCATGACGAGTCCGGGGCATGTACCCCAATGGCCCAGCAGACGGGGCTTGATGTTATCGTGAGTTATCTTTTTCTCGAGGAGGACATTGTCGTTCAAAAAAATCATGGCTGCAAAAAAGCAATCAGAGAACGATAGAAATCATCTTGAAATGCACGTACCTGCAGCGATGTAATCTGCAGCCCGACGGAATAGATTGATGGACTCAAGCTCTGCAGGTGACAGATAGTCCTTGGTATCAAGGACGACGGCATAGTCGAGGATGGATTCTGGGAGAAGAGAAGGATCAGGGGGAGGATTTGGCTGAGAGATGATTTGAGCAGGCATAGTTGGAAAGGCGGGGAAGTAGCTGATGGTTTGTTGGAGCCATTATTGGAATTTCAACGCGCATCTTTATAGTTGGAAATCGGACGCAGCAAGAGATTTGATGATTAGAGGATGCAGTCCAGGTGAGCACTATTTTTAGAAGTGATCTAGACCAATGATTGACAAAAATGGAAAAAACACGGTGTATGTTGCGGCCAGACCACGCCTTGTCAGTCCTCTTTCACCGCTTTTCTGTCAATCCCCCCTGTAGTTCTAGCCTCGTCGGGTCCAGATCCAAGTGTTGCCCTCTCAACTCCCGTTCATAGTTTCCCCGTAGTCACAGAGCTGCGCCTTTTCCACCATTCGTCATGAACCCACGTTCATTATCCTTTTTCATCTCTCCGAAATACAGCCGCACGCATTCCATGACGCATGAAGGTATCGTTCTGGATCGGCGCTCCCTACTCCGGTATGTGAATATATAGACGGTGCCTTTGAAATACGTGTGGCTCAACCTATCTTCTCTTGCCGCCACCACCCGAATTTTTCGCCATGACATACCCGGACTTACGGTACATTCTCTCTCTCAACTCGGGCTCCTCGTCTCTGAAGATCTCCCTATATTCCCAACATCGAAATGAACTCGGGTCTGTCTCTGAGCCTGTATCTCTCGTCTTGACGTCTTCGATATCCAACATTTCTGCCCCACCTGCGCAATTCTCGTTCAAGTTAGCTAACCCCACCGATGATTCATCAAACAACTCCAAGAGCGACGCCAGTGACGCAATCACTGACCATGAGTCTGCGTTTCGACATTTTCTCGAAATCCTGGAGTCTCAAGCCTCCATTGACCGCAAGCACATTACCTACATTTGTCACCGTGTCGTCCATGGAGGCAATTATAACCAATCCATTATTATTAACGACAAGACATACCACCACATTGAAAAGCTTTCCGATTTAGCTCCTTTGTACGTTACTTTGTCTTCTTCTCGTAAATTCAGTCTCATTTTAATATCAGACACAACGGTGCTGCGCTCTCAGTCATCAAAGCCTGTATTTCCGCACTACCAGAGGCTAAGTCAGTCGCGTATTTTGACACGACCTTTCATTCCACAATTCCTCTGCACATCGCAAGCTGCGCTATTGACCAAGATATCGCCAAGAAGCGCGGCCTCAAGAAATACGGCTTTCACGGACTAAGCTGTAAGTCTACGATGATTATCACTATTGCTCCAATCCTCGTGTTGACGAAAGCTCAATAAAGATTCATTCATCCTGCGGGCTGTTTCGCGCTTCCTCAACAAACCACCAGTCGACCTTAATCTTATTCTTCTGCATCTGGGCTCTGGTGCCTCGGCATGCGTAGTCAAGAACGGGAAATCCTACGATACGTCCATGGGACTAACTCCGCTCAATGGCCTGCCTGGTGCCACTCGCTCCGGCTCGATTGACCCCAGCCTTATCTTCCATTACACCAACAAGGCGGGTCGTATCACGCACGATCCTAGTATGGCAACAAACGTGCAGGTCACCACGGTGCGTCCTCAATTCAGTGTTCGTCTTAGCATTCAAATTGAAGCGATGTCATGCTCCAGGCGGAAGACATCCTGAACCGCAAATCAGGATGGAAAGCAATTACCGGGACGACGGACTTCGGCGTGATTACCGCTCATGCCGAGCTCGACGATCCCGATCCGGAAATCGCTGCCCGTAACCCGAATCGATTGGCGTTCGATCTTTTCGTGGATCGCATTATGTTGTACATCGGTGGCTACCATCTCAAGCTGGGGGGAAACGTCGACGCTCTTGTTTTTGCAGGTGGAATTGGGGAGAGGGGAACAGAGCTGCGCAGTGTCCTCTCAGAACGCGTGGCTTGCCTAGGATACTGTAAAATTGACGACGATCGGAATAAGAATGCGGTGAAGGGGGACGCCATCGTGGTTGACATTTCTGCCGAAGAAAAGGCGCCTCGTCATATCAAGGGAAAGAGAATTTTGGTGTGCAAGACGGACGAACAGGTGAGCTGCATCTTCATAAGTTTTGTTCTCAGTTGTTCATCGCATCTTCCTATGGTAGATTGAGATGGCGAGACAATGTGCTTTGGATCAGCGCTTCTGGGAGAAGAAAAACTAAGGAGCTATACCCTATATACACTCTCTGCAAATTATGCACACATAGAAAGGATATCTACTAATACCTTGTATATTTGTTGTAATTGTTGTATGATTACTAATAGCCTACATAAATTGTATACCAGTGTATCAAAAATTTGCATCACAATTAACACATCTTAAGAAGACAGATATAGTGTATTGAAAGGTGTGTATTGTTATGATCTATGCATAGTTATATAGTAGTATTGGAGAGGATTCAGTGAATAGGAACAGAAAAGGAATGTGTCTGTATGTGCGTGGCAGATGTTAGCGAATAAAAATGCACGTAGCAGTGGAGCTGGCAACAACGAAAGGAATTCAGAGTCGTTTAATCGACCCACTCTATTAACAAAGGATCAACCTTGTCAAGTGTCTTCTCTCCATTCAGCAGAGCGATAGGAATATATCGAACATTCTTGTCATCCCCAGAGCTCTCCATGCGTGTTTTGACTGTTCTGTGGACGCGAACCTTGGCCCATCTTGGATGGAGGGGAACTTGCCCTTTAGCCGCCGCGGCCGCCGGGTCCGTCAACGCTACATCTACTGGACGGAGGATTGTGCGACCACGTCCTTGGTTACGGCGGTGTATGAATTTCTTCTCGGCGACAGACCACATTTGCAGCCATGTATTCTCCAGTATCCACCACTTCGCCTTGTTGATAATTAGCTGGTCGTAAATAGGCGCAAGAGCATCAATGAGATCAAGCTTCTCTTCGCTGAAGGTTTTGAAAATGGAGGTAGTATCTTTCTTTTCCACTTTTGGCGATTTCTTGAACCAGCTGGTGACCCATGACGTAGCACGACTGACCACGCCAGGCTTTAAGATGTTGTCGGTAGAGATTTTCAGATCTTTGGTGACTTCGAGAGGAGGTGGACGTGGTTTGACGACGGGGTAAAGGGAATCAGGAGCGATTCCGATGTCAGCAATCTTCGCGGGGTCAAACATCATTCCGTTCTTGGTCTTGAAGCATTCACGAACCATCCATCGGAGTGCGATGTGCGCCAAGTTTGGACGCGTTCCATTGGGCACTAGGATCCACTGATCAGCATTGTGAAGACTTTGGCCAACAGTTTTTCCGACATACCTGAGCCACCACCAACATCTGAAGTAACAAAAAAAAATCAGATTTCCGGTAATCAGATGTCTCTAATTGTTGACATACCGCAATGAGCACCAGAGAACCACACTTGATCGACGTCAGTTTTGATGGGATATGGCTGCTTCTTTGGATCAGTCTTCGGCGGATTCCACATATTTGACCTGAATCGGGCACGATGCTCGTCCAATGCTACGGCGTGTCTGAATGTCCTCACTGAATTGTTGCTGGCTGTGTATGGGAGTGCCTTAGCCCTGACCACTCCCACAGAGTTGACAGTATCCCTACATACAATATTTTAGTAAAACGATGATTAAAGTCGGAGCCTGTATAACGCACCAAACTCCAACAAATTCGATAATGATGTTTTTACATTCATTCTCCTTCCTGAATGCCTTAGAATGATTCCATGTATCTTCACCCTTCATTTCAAACGATTTGAAAGCTGGCCAAACTTGGTCCTTACGTGCAAGAGGCAATAGACCAACTTTGTTGATCATTGCACTCAATCTAGAGACCAATTAGAAGCCGCCTCGACGACGATATTCGCGTGATAGGATTCAGGACTTACGCGCGAGCGGTGTATGCTCCACGAGAGAAGCCTTCGTAGAATTGAGTTGAAGGAAAAGGGGACGGACAAAATAAGTGAGCTCACCAAACAGGCAGACTTTGTCCCCCTCGCGGTCTAGTGTTATAAAAACCAATTCAGCATTTCAGCCGGTCGTAGATAATGATGCGGCGCACAGTTTTTCATAATCCATTCGTAGCCCTCTGCATGTATACGTTAGACAGTTCTTCATAAAGACGGAAAAGAAAAGATACCTACCAACGACGTGGTATTCCAAACTCCATGCAATGGCGGCATCGAAGGTCTAATGAATTGACGAGTATAAGTATACTGGAAGTGGACGGGAATGGATGAGTGCGTACGCGGGATGCCTCGCTGACCAGTGGGATCTCAACATTCGTGCCTGCGAAATGTGGGTTGTATGTCCCAATACCGGGCTAAAATCGGATGGGGTTTGAGGATACGGTTTCATTTATAAGAAAAGATTTATGCGCACTTGGTAAAAGACCAATTGTTTTTCGGGATCTTGCTGCGGATAAAGCATGTTCTTCAACGCGATCACGTTGGAGATCTGTCATTGGAGGATAAGTGTCCAGTTGATTCAAGAAAAATTTGGAACATACGTCTTTGTCATCACTTGGATTGAAGAACTGGCGTCAGAAAAAGAATGAATGATATACTTGGGTATAGAACGACTCACGTGTCGCCAGTTCCATCGAAGAAGAGGACGAGGGTACGATATCCACCTTCGTGTGTTGGAGGATAGGGAGTGATATGACCGTTGGAGTCGCCATTCTGGGAGAATAGGAGGGGGGTTGTTTCTTCAGACATGATTTTGGAGTGTGGAGATGGTGAAAGGTGATAGAGACGCGTCGATACTTCAATGCTGGATGTTTTATACGTGTAAGTCGGATTATCCACACTTCCGGCCCCTGGAGGTCAACAGAAAGGGTCGTTTGAGTTGGTGATTGAAGACAGCCGGAATGTAAAGTCTGACTGAAATAACAGGACAAGTGTGCCTTGGTGCCTGTCAAATTTGGAGGTTTCATCAGAGTCCAATTCTTGGCCATGCATGGGATGGTAGGCGTTCATTGCCTTCGAGGATAGCTTTGAAATAATAATAATAATATGAGAGAGTAAAAAAACTGGACAAGAAGAAACATTCCGAGGTTGAAATTTTTTGGTAAGAGTTCAAATGAGGTTCGTTTGAACGAGGAACAACAAAGTCTATTTTTAAACGCTCATCAAATATTGTGACCATATCAGTGTCACGCATCCTTAATTGAGGGACGGGGGACGCTCTGTTCCGATTCCCTGCTTAAGGCTGCGGACGTCGGCTGAACTAGGATATTTCGGCATTGAACTACAGTATGTACCATTTCACAATGTCCTATCTATCTGCACGGTCATATTATCAGAATTATACATCGAGCTGACTCGAAATGTCACCTCCTGCAGCGATGAAAGTGCGCATGCATGAGGAAGCAGCGAAGAAAGTTGTATCTTTGGATCTTCATCTTGATACCGAGCATTTCTCAAGGATCTGTTGAAGCGATATTTTTCTACCCGCATGAAAGAAATTTCAAAGCCTTGAAGTTTGAGGGATCAAACGGATGGTCGAGAGTCGCCCATTTTAGGGTTTGTAGATCTAAATCAGGTGTCGAATCAGGGGGATTTGCGTCTCTGATTTCTATGGAGAAATCTATGTATAAGGAAGATAGGTCAGCTAAAGAAGGGGAGGATGCCATTGAAAGATAGAAGGCTGCAAGGTCTAGATGGGTGTTGATACGCTGAGGGCGATGGCGGATATTTCTGCTGCAGGGAACCTCTGCGGAGATTTTGAACGTTTTTAACCTTGTAAGTTCATGCACGGGGACTTGAAAAAATCCTTCAGAATCAGACATCATTGCGTATAAAAGAAGAAACCTGATTTCACCAGGGGAGTTTATATGACGAAGCCGGAGCTCAAGAATTTTCAACGACCTGGCAACCCCAACAAGCAATTTATGCAAGATATCCACTTCTTCAATGCAGCTGGGCACACTTATTCGCAAAGTATGAAGCTGTTTACAGTAGATCGAAGGCGAAATAGCGCCTGGGTAGCCAAATAGGTAGGTTCGCAGAGCCGTAATAAAATTATGAGCACCTAGCACCGTCATCACCTGTATTTTCCCCAGCGTTTCGGATACAATGTCATGGCGGTTTGAGTTATTACGAACCTCGGAAGGAGAGAATGTGAAGATGGCATTGATAAGGGTGAGCCCATCCCACAGGCCAGAAGCAAACTGAAAGAGAACCAAGCCGATAGGGAGGCCACGCATATTAACGATTTTCAACGATATTAGGGAGGGATCTCTATGTATGTCATTCAGAACGATGGATGTTCCGTGAAAACCGAGCTGATCCCGGCGTAACAAAGCCCTTCTGGGTGGCGATAGGAGTCGTAGTAGCATCCCAGGACCGAAAATTTCTGCAGCGAGTGTGATTCAAAAACGAGGTCCAATAATGAAGTGACATGATTCGTCTGGGCCGCCGCAAACCCGGGCGCGCTGTTTTCCATATATGCCTCTTTGAACGTCAGAGCCACAGAACGAACGCCATGGAGCCAAGTAGAGTCTGAACTTGAATTGCTTTGGAGAATGCGAGCAAGGTAGGCGGCTCTGTCCTGTACACGTCCATAGTCCGCTGTCAAGGAAAAGGATATATCCAACAGGAGTTTCCCGCGAACCGCGAAATAGAAAGCCTGGGAGACGGACGAAAGGGTGCAAAGTGATCGCGTGTGGAATGAGGCGTTGAAGATGATTTGAGTGCTGACTTCGTCGACGATGGTGTTTACGAGCTCTACAGGAAGAGTGAATGAGCCTCTGTAGTTTTCGAACGATGCTACGTGGAGAGAAAGGTAGAAGTGGCGAATGTATGAAGATAATCAAACGAAAAAAGCGCAGTCTGCAAACGATTTCGGCCGCTGACTCAGCGCACACTGCACAGCCACGAGAAATCTTATTCTAACTGGGGAAATGCTGCCTTCATCGGCCCAAAATGGAAAGTATTTCCGAAACTGGCAGCGGAGCATTTAGATGCTAGGCATCTGCTAGCTTGCTGGAGCATTTATTCAGCCTTAATCGCACTACTAATTTAACCTCTTTATAGCATAGATTAAATTATTTAAGCAGGGCGGGAAAGATCGAGGGTCTTCTGGATCAAAAATTACTGAGCAGGAAAGAAAAGAAAGGGGCAGGCGCTCAGGTTAAGATTATGACATGCCAGGTTAGTGCCAATAATCTCGGTGCTGTTGGGGTCAAGGGTGGCGCAGACGAAGTCCTTTTGTTGCGCAGAACCTGATTCAATCTGCGCTGCGGGAATTTGACCCATGTGATATCTCCACAACGTGTGTGCGGAAGCGGAAATCCAACCAAATAGATGTATGATTGAAATAGGAGGATATATATATTACGCCTTCTGGCGGTGGTATGTAGAGTATACGATTATAATCGGGAAGATATTGTAATCGGAGCATAGGTATATAAAAGTACGTGTATGTATAGTATAACAAACAGAAAGCAAGCGGGCGTCAATATTTCGGATTCAGATTCGGACAGAGATAACAAGGAATAATACGAATGATGGTATTGTATTGTATGGAGTGCATGGTGTGTGCAATGGTAAACGTGATAGGAATAGCAGGAAATGAAATAGCGTGGCGTAATTCGTGAATTTGATCGAGGCATGAAGATTGAGGGAATGGTATGGCCGGCCCAGCGTAGAATGGGCGGGAAAGGAGTAATGAAAATATGAAAGAGAAGATCCTGAGAGAGAACGATGGAAGGGGTGCACAAGCGCTCGAAGGGGTGTGTAGGCAACCGACATTATTGCCTTAATACCTTTTCGCGAAGCTCAGCACCTTTGAGTTTCGCTCGAAGAAATTCGACGCGCGATTTGTACCGAGCTACGACGTCCTCGCGACGTTTGCGAATGTCCGACAGCTCGGCATCGTCAAAGTCTTCCGACGCATTGGGGGCCGCGCCGCCGCCGACCGTTTCCGTCGACGCCATTGCGCTGCGGCTTTTAAGCCCCTTCAGCCCAAGTTGGCTTGTACTGCGCGATAGCGAGTGCGCATGAGAATTGCTAACACCGAGCGTGCCAGATGAGGGCGAGACGGAGGGCGTATGCGAGGAGACTGAAGATATGGACGCCTTGCGCATTATGGACGGCATGCGGAAGTGCGGCGCGAGTGGGCTGGCAGGATGCTTCGGGAGCGAGGCGATGGATTTGGAGTGCGAGAGGCTGGTGTAGTTGGACGATGCGGAGCGGACAGACGCGACGTCGCTTCCGTTGCTTTCTAGGGAGCCGATGATGTGCCGATGGTGCGAATTTGTCCTGGTATCCAACCGCGGAGACGAGGGTGAGGTAACGAGACGATGGCGCCGCCATTCTCTGCCTTCGAGGAGTACGTTGACATTTGCGGGTGTTGTGGTGGGTAACCGCCGCGCGCGTTGTTTCTGTATTCGCCGGATGGTCGAAGCTTCAAGGTTGTCGAACGCGTCGACGAGACGACGTCCTTCATCCTCGGTCGCGGTGATGGCCCTCCTGATATCCTTTACCGTGTGTAGATTGTCGTCATCGAAAACATCGCGTATGGATGAGAATGTCTTCTCGGGATACGTTGGGGACGCGAGGGAGCCGCTGAAATTGGAACTGGAGGGCGAGCCGGGTGTTGCATAGTCAGTCGCATGATAATTTCCCAAGTGGCCGGCCGTTGTAGGAGACGCAGGGTATGTGGGCCGGAAATTCACATCGGTGCGAAGAGGTGGCACGTCCGAGGATTTCTTGTGGAGCAAACGCGGAAGCAGCGCAGCATGCTTGGGAGTTGGGGGCGTACTGGGTATTGGGGCGTGGCTTGCTGCGCTGGCTTTGCGCGGGTCCCGAGTTGTAGGCGGCGGCGAGTCGCGGATTGGCGTTGGCGTTGGGGTCTTGCGGCCTGTCGCTCTGCGTATGAGGCTCGCCACGCCCGCTGTGACGGTGGACTTTGGCTTGGAAGGAGAAGGCGGGGGCCGTGGCTGCTCATGGGTGGGTTTGGGGGCTGAGCGTCGCGAGCTGGGACCGGGGGTGGGTGCTGATGGATGGGCAGCATGTTGAATTGACGGCGCAGTGCACTAGCAGTGGGGTGTACTCACCGGGGCTACGCAGATGGACATGGACGCGTGTGATGGGGACGATGGGGTTTTCTACGGGAAGAACAGCACTGCCTGAGTGTTGTTCGAACAGATTTTGACGGAGAAGACGGTATTCATCATCACTGTTGGGTGATCAGCGCGTGCTGGAACGGCGAGGAGAAGAGGGAACGTACTTGAGAAGGCCCTGGGAGTTGGCGACGGCGAGCTCGTTGAGACGGTGGGCGAGGGCCATGGCGGGAACATGGAAGACGGAAGACGGAAGACGGGTACCTGGCTGGCTTTTTAAATAAATTAATAAACCGTGCTGGCTGCTCGTCCTGGACTGGATGTCCATCACAGCTATCATCCATCGCCTTTTCGTTGCCTAACAGGCGAAACTTTTCTGCTGCCATCCAAGTCGCATGTTTTGATGTGATCGTACCATCGTGAAAGCCTTTATATTTATCGCTTTCTCACAAACCTCCTTGATTCAGCACCGCCATGTCTTCGTCTCTCAATCCAAAGACAACACACTACGAGTTCCTCGGGCCCCCAGGCGCCTTCGCCATCTCAGTTGGCGTCCCATTCATCACCTACGCCCTCTATTTCGGCTGTTCCGAGGCTAGCGGCGGCTGTCCACCCGCGCTTTCTTTAGACGCCCTCTACCAGCGCGCTCTTCTCGCACTCTCCGATCCTGCCTGGTGGAAGGGTTTGTGGGACACCGAGGCCACCATCGCCTACTTCGGTTGGTACGCGTTCTGCGTCGTCGCTTGGGCTATCCTTCCGGGAGACACCGTAGAGGGCACGACACTGCGCACCGGAGGGAAGATCAAGTACAAAATAAACGGTGCGTTTCCAACACGCGTTTCGTTCATCCATTCAGTGTTTTGACATGCGTGTGCGCGTTTCATACAGCATTCTCCACTTTCCTGCTGGCGCTGGGTGCCACCACAGGCATCGTCGTCCGCAATGGCCCCGAAGCCTTCACCTTCATCTACAACAAATGGGTCGGCCTCCTCACAGCATCCCTCCTCATGTCCGTCGTTCAAGCCGTCTACGTGTACGCAGCTTCGTTCCGTCCCGGGAAGCTGCTCGCTCTCGGAGGCAACTCTGGCAATTTCATATATGACGTATGTTTAGCTTTGTGCTCTTCTGCTTGTAGTTATGGGCGCTTACCCGAAGGACGTGGCACTAGTGGTACATCGGACGCGAATTGAACCCCTCCATCGGGTCTTTCGACATCAAATCTTTCAACGAGCTGCGCCCGGGACTTATTCTCTGGGTCCTCATCAATATCAGCATGGTCTGCGAGCAGGCAGTGCGTCGAGGCGGGTTCGCGCAGGTGACGGACTCGATGTGGCTTGTCGTCGCGTTCCAGACGTGGTATGTCGCCGATGGTCTCTACAACGAAGTGTGTTACTTGCTATATCTTTGCGAATCTCAATTCTGACGCATTTAAACCTCTTTAGCCCGCTCTCTTCACCACCATGGACATCACGAGCGATGGTTTCGGATTCATGCTTTCCGTCGGCGACCTCCTATTCGTTCCTTTCGTCTACTCACTCCAAGCACGTTATCTCGCGTTCCATCCTATCGTCCTCGGGCCTCTGCGTGTCGCCGGTGTACTCTTTGTCAACTTCTTGGGCTACTACATCTTCAGGACGGCGAATGCTGAAAAGAACGATTTCAGGAATGGGCAGAATCCTAAGAGTGCGTTTTTTTGTTTTTTTTTTTGTTTGTTTGTGGCATACTAAACGGATGTTTATAAAATTGTTTCAGACCTGAAATTTATCACAACCGCGCGCGGATCGAAGCTGCTTATTTCGGGATGGTGGGGCAGTTCGAGACACCCAAATTACCTGTACGTCGCTCTCTGCTATATGTAAATCCATGAATCTTGCTGATAACTTCTCAGCGGAGATCTCATCATGGGTCTGGCATGGTGTCTGCCCACCGGCTTCGACACGCCCATCACATATTTCTACGTCGTCTACTTCGCTGTTCTCCTCATCCATCGCCAACGGCGCGATGACGAGGCTTGCCAGAAAAAGTGCGTTGGTCTCTACATAAATCTTTTCCTTCCATCACTGACTGTTGTTACTTTTATTCTGCTCAGATACGGCAAGGACTGGGAAACATACACAAAACTTGTGCCCAACCGCATTATCCCGTATATCTATTGAATGGTCGATTATAGCTTATCTACTCGCTTGTTGTATCCTCGATTCGCCTTTGATACAGGCAATAGTGTGCATGATATTTTGGGGCTCATGTATTGACCGTGGTTGTGCAAAATCTAATAGTATAAAACCAAAAAGGGGGATATTGAAGTTGTACGAAAACCAAGATTATATAGATCTATGACATGAAGTGTTCTCTTCGCCTGGAGAAAGACACACCACAGGCAATGTGGTTTATCTATAGTTCGAATGTGCAGTGCCAACAGTTCACAGTTCACTCAGTGATACTTGCTAATGGCGGCCAAATACGTCCTGCCCGACTCGCTATATGAAAGTAATATTAGTTCTGCGAGATCCTCTTGACTAAGAAACGACGAACCTCAACGAATCGCCGTCCATCAAAGGCCACGCATCTCCCAGTCCCAGTCCATTGCTATACGCATAAGCAAACACACCGTCTTCGCCCTCAAAGTAATCCACGATGTTGTTGATGAAGCCATTGATCTCGTCCTGATTAGTGCAAGGTTCGAATTTCTCGTAATCTGCAGACAGTTGCCATCAAGCTGTGTCAACAGAAGAGACCAAGAAATCGAGAAAGAAAACGACAGACCGTCAACGCATGCGAATTCCGTCACCCAAATTGGCTTGCCGTATGTCATGTAGTGCTTCTATCGGTACGGAGGACAGGATGTGAGAATTGGTGTGCGGGGTAAAAGCTCTGGCTATGTACGTACGATGTCTGCCTTGACGCCGTCCAAGCTGTTCTTGTTGATGTGGACTGCTGTGATATCCCAGGGAGTCGTGATCAAGTTCTGGAACTGGGCCAGCCAGGTTTCGTCGATTTGCTCTGTAAATCGCAACATGAATTAAAAATTGCATGATTGAGAATATGAATTAAGAACACGCACTGCACATCCCAGGACTGACAAGCTTCGTCCCCTTTGCTTTGAACGGCGCAATGAGCGACTCCCACTTCTGTACGCCGTCTTCGACGGTCATACCCGCAGATCCAGACCCGCTGGGGCAGTCGGGCTCCTCGAAGCCCAGGACGAAGCGCGGATCCGCGGAGGGGTCCTTCAAAAGCTTTTCAAATGCGGCCAGGCGAGATGCATCTTGCGAATCGACGGTGCCATTGCCCCAGAGCATAGGCACGGCAATTGGGCTGCCGGGCTTCGATGGAGTAGGAGACCTGTAGTCAAAAATGAGAACTGATGCAATTACTTGGAAGGAAGGAGTGCGCACCAATCATACCACCACCCGATGTGGTTTTCCATGAAGGAGTAAGAATCGCCTCCAGCGATGCCGGCCTTGACGCTGTTAGGGATGAACGAAGCGCTTTGTGGTTGAGCTGAGGGCGTCGCAGCCGCCGATGCTGAAGCTGAAGCATGAATAGAAGAACCAGATGCTTTGGTGGTAGAAGAAGTAGTATGGGCCAGTGTCGCTGCACTGTAACTGGAAGTTGTATGTACGGTCTCGGTGGTACTAGTAACCAATGTAGAAGTCGGTTTGGAATGAATGGTCGAAGATGCCCCAGCATGACTCGAGGAGGTGGTATGAACGGTCGACGTGCCTCCGCATTTGGTCGAGGGAAGACGGGGTCGACACTGGGACTGGAAAGGATGATGTCTCTTGATGTGGTTTGCGCCGACATTGCCAGCAAGAATCATGGCACAAATAACAAAAACGGAGCGAATAGTGTTGGACACCATCTTAAACCTGAGAGAACGGTGGTCCGGTATCTTAAAAAAAGGACGAAAGAGAAGAAGAGACGATGGAAGAGACTAGGTGAGCGAGGGGTGCATTTATACCCATACGTAGGTATTCAGAAGTCTCTGAACCTCGTCGCTCGCGGAAGCTATCAAAGGAAGCGGCGTATAACTTAGATAGACACCCGATAGCCTAGTTGGCCTTGAAGTTGGTCACCTTTCCGTGCAGTGCGGGCAAGGTGCCATCGTAAGGAAGGTTCCATCTGAGTTATAGTCTGAAAACCACTGAAAGGTCATGCGTGTACGGAGACGTCGAATTTCGATACGCGGACTGCCACAATCCTCCTCGGAACCCGTCCTGGTCGTGCTCCTAAAGGTAGATAGAGCCGGTTAGGGGATGTCTAGAGTTCTTCAAGTTTGACCGAGGGCTCCAGCTCTCCTTGACGACTAGGGACCAACGATTCGGGATCGACGGCGACTCCGAGCTTCGACAGACACAATAAGACAACTGTGTCCAAGGGGTCTTGCGAGCTGCCTCTTCCTCGTCCGCGTGTCAGAATTCCGGAAAGGATGTGCGTTGGAGTCAACATCCGATTAGGCTTTGCACCCTTTCTATTGCCTTTGGACCGCTTGGAAGACGAAAGGCCTGTCGATAACACCTTGTCGCGATTCGCCACCTCCAATCCACGATCCACTAGTGCACGAACAAATGATTTTGTCACGAGAGTCAATAATGCATAGGGAGCAAGATTCTTTTCCACACCTGGCCGATTTTGCCCTAGCTCAGTGAGAGGATATAAGGATGGGTTCTGTTCAGTGTCCCCGATTTTCAACAAAGGGCGGAACTTCGAAAGCCCCAAATTTTCCACCATGCGACGAATGGATAGAAGTAAATGAGGGTCTGCCACTGATACCAAAGCATGGGGAGAAGCGTTGACATGACGCGCAGTATTACGAGTGGGGCGTCCCATCCCATCTTCCGTTAATTGGCGGATGTCAAGCATTGGGAATTTGGCGATTTGCAACAGTCTGGGAACGATTGTGCAGCTATCTTCTGCGCAAAGAATGGACAGATTCTGATGCTGCCTTTCGGATATCTCTAGTTTTGGTTCTTCGTTATCAAGAGCTTCGGTTTTGATGTCATTGCGTATTAAATGAAGCAATGGATGCATCCCACATATGCGGCACCAACGTTCCAATTCTTTGGCTTGAGAAACATCGCCGTCCTCTTTCTTGACCACAACTTTGGCTATTTCGTTTTTTGTTATTGGTTGAGCTTTCTCGGCGACTTTGATGAAATGATTATTTTCCGATAACCAAGAATAAACTTCCGCCACTGTCAAAGGAAGCAAAGCAGTATTTTCCAGCGTTTGAATTTCTTCGTTATATGCAGCCTGGATGGCGCGTGCTCGTCCCATCTAATATAACATATAATTCCTAGATTGTACAAGATACAAGACAAATTGACTTACTTCAATTGCCTTTCGCCGACCCACAACCAATGTTTTGTATTGTGAAGACGATGCAACCAGCCTGTAAGGTACGTTGGAATTCGCAAACCGAGAACCTTTAGATATACGCTGAGTAAAAGTATCAGCGTGCCAATGACTGAACGAACCTTGAGTCATCGGGAACCGTTTTGTCAGTCTCTGCAAGATGGTCGAGTGTGCTATCTCTGGAATCAGACCTGTTTCAAGCACCAAATGCGAATTTACTTACACGCAGAAACGAAGGTGACTTTCTGAGCAGTTTCGCCTTCCGAATTCGGAGGAACGGCTGAATTCCATAGAGATTTGGAGTCAATGGAGACATAGCCCATCTTTGGAGGCTTCAATATCGTGTTTTTGTCCAGTTCAACGTCTAGTATTTGATCTTGACCGACAACGACTCCTCGATCCCCTATTGGATCTAGCTGATGAAAGCACGCATTGGAATCCGACATAAATAAAGCTAAGTAGTGACTTACGTCAACCCAATGATCGAAAACTATGTTTTGCTCTCGATTCTCGCCTTCCGTCGACGTGCCTGAGAAAGACAATTCCACCCTTGCGAGGAAGGGTCTATCAGAGAGTCCAATCGCAACAAAAGGTGGGTCGGATGTTGGAGGGGGTGAATATATGGAAAGAGTAGGGTCTGCAGCAGTCACAGTGACGCCATTTAGTACACTGGTGATGTGATTTGCCTAACAAAAATCAGCCAACAGGTTACCCATGCAACAAGGGATATGGTCGAGCTCACATAGGAGGGTGCATCTACTGAAACCATCCATTTGTGCGTAAAGTGTTTGTAATCTTCAGAGCGTTGATCTTTTATATAGTTAGTCTTGAATACTCAAAACAAGATGGCGATCTCATTACCTTCTGGGATCGACATGCTACGGTCTGTCATTACAATACGTGCAATGAACCGGAAGCGGCTCCTAATAGAGATGTCTCTTTCTGTCACATCGGAGGTTGGTGGAGGTGACTGGTGCGGCGTTCGGTAATTAGCCGTTGTACAGAGATATTCTGCTTACTATGTTTGCGATGTCAGAAAGTTTGGGGTTATCTTCGATATTTTGTGCGGATCCAAACACGGGCTCTGATCCTGGAGAGTCCGCCAGATTTCGGGGAGTAAATGTCATTTTCCAAACTCGTTTTTGGCACTGCCCCTCTATCAGTCGAGAACTTTGGCTACTTTCCACATCAATATTTGCATCCTCGTCGAAGACTTTTATGTGACGACGTATGGCTTCTTTTCCAAGAAATGGGGCCAGTGACGGCGAATCTTCATGTAAACCCAGCGTTTGGTTCAAGTAGTTTTCTTCGGCGCGTAGATCATCGTTGTTCAACTCCTTTTCAGCAGCTTCCCCAAGCACGTCATCAGTTCCTCGAGCTGGAGCACCAACTGCCATCTGGAATATTGTTTGGAGTCCAGGAAGCACACCTGAAGGACCAGTTCCTACTTCAGTTCCAGCCTCCACGTCTAGCGTATTGTCGAGGACGGCGCATGCTCGTATACATACGTCGTGTGTTCCCCATTCATAGCTATGTGTAATGCGGGCGTGGTTGAAGAGACCCTGGAGAGAGCTGAATGTGGTTTTGGAACAGCCTGGACATCTCAATATGTAGAAATTTCCGTCTTGTCGAGCAGCTGGATTAAACCGTGTATATAAGAACGATGTCTTGTGCCGGGAGTTGAAAAGGTAAGGTTTTCGCGGAGGCGGCCGCACTATTCGACTAGAAGCATTTGATGGTGGCGGTGGATCTCCGCTGAGGATGAATTGAGACGTGGTTTCGATAGACGATAAGGCATTCAGGGAGACACTTCGAAAGGCTTCTTGTGATACAGACCCGCTCCCTATTGCATTATGAGACTTTGCATACAGACAGAAAGACCAAAAATCATACTATTGTGAACTGATTCTTGCAGCAAGAGTCCCCATGCAATTCTCGCGTCTAATGTTTGAGCTAGCTGTTGCCTTAGAGCAATTTCTAGGTCAATTTCCGTATTGATGTCGCGAACGAGCTCGTCAGAGGGTATATATTCATTGCTGACCCTACGTTTCTTCGTGGGCATGAGTAGCGGTAGGAGGAGATACGTAGTCCAAAGTTCGACTAACAGAATAAAAAGAGCGGGCCGTGCGCTCCCGATGATGAGCCCCTACAGCTAAATTTTCTGTCCTGCGAGTTCAAGAATGCGATCTATGTCCAAAGTTACCCTGCTGACTTTTCCTGCGTACAGGACGTGTCAATCGCTTCCTCCAGCAGCTACACACACAACTTCCGCTTCCGTCCCCCACACCGTTGCCGCATTCAAGAAAGATAAATTCCAGGCCGGCTTCCAGTCGACTGCCTCCCTCTCGCACTTTACGGCTGCACCTAATACCGTGACCACTCGAAGCCACGCCGTCCTCACCTCCTGCAACCTGACCTTGGATCTCCGCGCGTCTCGTCGGCCTTTCAACCATCACTGCTGACCGTGGCGTGTTTTGATTTAATTATTCGACCATCCAGCCGTCCGCACTTCGAGCAGCACCCGCCTATAGACCTCTTCCGGCATTTATATTCGCTGCACGTCGGACTCGCACCGTCTCCCTTAACGAACGGACACGCTACCGCTAACTGCTCTCAAGACTTAGAGACCTCCATCGTCTCTTCAAGTACACTAGTTCCAACAGTGACAAGCCTGGGGATGGTCGCTTCATGATCCTTCAAGCGGGAGATGGGTGCGGGGTGCGTGTAAATGAGGCATCACTCGCCCCTGTCTTGACTTTGTCCGGTCCTACCTCGGGCACTATCCTCCAGAAAATGAGGGGTTTTGTAGAGGAATCGAAAAAACAATTGAGGTAAGTCTTTCTTTGCAAATGCCTCGAGCTCACGCCTGGGCTCGCCATTTGCATTTATGTGCCATAAATTCGCGTTATGCTTACTTCTTTTCTTCTCTCTCTCGCTCTTCTCTCTCTCGCTCTTCTCTCTCTCGCCACCGCCGTATCCGCCTTTATCATGCTTTCGCGCTGCCGTTTGTATCCGAGGGCTATGCGCCTTGTCTCTTGCTCCAACTACTCTATTGACCGGATTGGTACGCAGATATTTCAACTTGCATAATCTATTTCCTATGTAGATCCTCGGCTTCACACTTCAACAATTTTGCTTGTGCTTATTCCTCATACCTCACACCTCTGTCCGTGTACCTTCAACACCATGAAATAAAAATGATTGGCTGACTCGAAAGACGCGTCTCCGCTTCCTGGTCTCATTTTCTCTCAAATAGGAGGGCCGGCGCGACACGAAGATGGGACACTGTTGAATAAGAATTTCACAGGTGAGAAGCAACGCCCACTCAAGAAATCATCGTACTGATATTTACATGCATTTCCCTTTCAAGCCTACCTCTAGCACTTTACCTGCACCTCGCCATCTACTTTCTCGTCTCGCTGGCTGAAAGTTTTGCAGTCGGTGCTATTTCAGCAAGCAAACGGCTTGAGTGACCTGATTTGTCGTGAAATCGTCAATTGGCACGGTGTAGTTTATACTCCATCTAAAAATGTGACATATTCTGCACAGTGGTTGCTGTCCTTCCCAATCTCTCGCAACGTCACAGTGTACCCTTCTCATTCGTATCAATCACTTGGTCCACTTCTCACTTGTAACATAGACTTCAACCAGATTGTTTTATGGAATGTGAAGTTCATTTAT